>CAJNDV010031031.1:29255-51952 GCA_905221635.1 Symbiodinium sp. CCMP2456 | reverse complement strand
CCCCCCCCCCCCCCCCCCCCTGTTTCTTGCACTCTCGCAACTCACCCTAAACCATCCTAAGCCCTCAACCCACCCTTTTTTCTTAGGGTCTGAGGTGTCTCGGGGTTTTGGGAGACTTTAGGTTCACTTGTGATGCTTCTTGAGTTTTTTCCAGCCTCTCTCCGCTCCCCGGTTGTACTTCTTCCCACTGGCCATGATGACCTGCCGGTAGGGCGCGGTGAGCTTGGGATTTCGGGGCTTTGGATTTTTTGGGTTGAGGGTAATTTCCTGCAGGGCCTGTACTGTTCATTGACTCGCACTCGCCGCGCTTCAAATCAAAGCTCGGAGATACCGGATGCATATCTTTGGATGCCGGTCCTCCTATGCGTCGGCCTGCCCTCCAACCTTGAAAGCACAGTGACTTCAGGGTTCTCAGACGGCCACCTTTGAAGTAAAATGCTGAGTGTCGCCATAGTACAGGTCATTGAGACAAATCTGCTCGTTGCCTTGCAGGATCAAGCGCGGATTTTGGAAAGATGAACTCAACAAACGTCCCTTCCACGAGCCCGTCAATGCAAATCACTGCAGGCTCAAAGCACTCTGTGAAATGCACAAGATTCACCGAGGCCGGAATGTAAGCGCGAAGCAGAGTTAAGTACGTTAGCGAAATGCTCCTGCAACCAGTCAGTGCGGGTCCCCAAAGTGGCATCTTTGCCCAAGGACGACCCTGACCGAGCCACCGGAAAAATGTGGATTAACCAAGCGTCTGGTGCACCGGATCACGGGCGTGCCGATGCGGGCCTCTGGATTTGCACTCGTATTCATAGATATTCAAAAGGGATTTCCTTCCCTAAAGACTCGGGTGAGAATCCTCTGAAGCTTGGCAACGGAAAGGCACCACCGACCTTCTTCAGCAGCTTGTACCCTGCAACGTGGGCGTCGAAGGTGTCTTGGAACAAGTTCTGCCTTGGAAGGGAAAAGATCCGCAGGGCCATCGCGGCTCAACTCCGACTTTGTGCGCCAGAAATGTGCAAGAAGCGTGACACTGACATCTAGACTGCTTGCAAAGGTGCGTAAACGGCGTGTTCTTCGCCAGCATCAACCCGCCGTTGATGCGCGCCTCGCCATTCTGGTCCAACCAGTCCTGCTGATTTCATTCCCTGGAAGCCCTGCCCAAAGGCAAAGAAGCTTGTAACTACGTATAGTATAGCATAGTGTAGTGCACTATGCTCTATTCATATTATGACGCTATACTGTATGACATGATGTTGGCATCATCTGATATGATATGCTTTTCCGGCACCTCGTTGGTCAGGAAGAGATCTTTGCCCTTCCGGTCCTGCAGTTCCAGAGCACTGACGTCCCCCAACAAAAAGCAGCCAATATGCGTGACCCCCGTCTCTGAACGGAAGGGGCAGGAACTGGGTTGACAAACTACGGCCCAGCCCTGGGCAACCCCAGAGCAATCTCTGCAATGTCAAGCACAGGAACACTTGGACTAAGTAGTCTTCACAGCGTCCAAGATGTCGGCGATGCGGTGCAAGGTGTTAAGCTGCGGCTGGATCAGCGCAGCGTCGGCGTCCAGCATGAGTACCTGGCGAGACGGTCGCTGAAGGCCCTGCAGTTGGGACATGGCTTTCGCCTCTGCGGCTCTCGTTCCAAACTCCCTGCCGCGTCTCAGAAGGTTCCGGGTCCGGGGCACGTGGGTGAAAGCTTGTGGACTCAAAAGGTAGTCCTGCATCATCAAGTGCTTCTCCCAGTTGTACGTCCTCAGCGACTGGCTTAACTTGGGCTACCTGCAGTCCCCATGGACGAATGGCTTAATGCAAAAGGTGAAACAAGAAATGTCTGATTTCCAGCGCAGATGTAAGTGAGTCTGAGTGCATCCAGGGTTCTCTCTCTCATTGACCTTTGCGCAAACGCGCAGGGACTTTTTGCCACAGTCGCTGATCATCCAATCCTCGCTGCAAAACATGCATGAACGGGCCATGCTGTATGATAAGCTTTGCACTAGATTACACTAGGATCCTCACTGTGGTCCAGTTTCGGTTCTTGGACCTTGAGCCCCAGAAGCATGTAGAAACCACAGTTAACTCCAGAGATCCTGACACCGATCAACAACTTACCCCGCGAATGGCCCCAGAAGTGTGTGCCAAGACGCTGTGAGCTGCGGCTCGGTCGGATGAGCCTTGGCTTGGGACACATGTGCTTCCAAAGAATCGATAAGGTTTGTGTGAAAGTCTAGAACCAATTACTGCCTTTTGCGCCTGCTCTTTGGCGAAAGGGTTCCGAATTTTTCATCATGGATTGACCTTCTTAGGCCGGGCCGCGCGAAGCACCATGGCGTGGCCGTGCTTCTTCGCGTGGGCCCGATTCGTGGCCTCGGCGAGATCGCACAGCCAACTCTCTGAAGCGGCAGGAAAAAGCACATGCAGTTATAGTGCGTAGTTGACCACTGTGAGTTCCCATTGGAAGCCCAAATTTCGTGCATCTACCGAGGGAAGCCGAAGCAGCACACGAGCCCATGCCGCCTGCAAGGATTTGATTTGTTTTGTCTACTCCCCATCGAATCCCGTTCGGCTGCTTCGGTAGCGTTGGAACCGATGCTTTTTGCACACCATGGTGCCAAGATCGCTCGGAGCCAGTCAGGTCTGTCTTCGAGACGTTGCGCATCCTGGCCGAGCACGCGAGGTCCACTCAGGAGGGATTCTGGAATTCTTTCGGCCGAAGAGTCCTTATGAACCATACTACTTACGGGCTTCACCTGCCAGTTGAAGGGATTTGACACTGCCGTTGGCGGGCCGTTGGGTTCGACATGGAGCCGCAAGACACCGCAGAGTCTGCTACTGCTTTCAAGGGCACTGACAGCCTGCAAGAGATCCGGTTGTTTGGCCAGAGCAGTACAGTCCTTGTTGTTGCCCCACGTGGCATGCGAATCGCTCAGGACTGCCTTCAAAAACACACCCGAGCTCCCCCGCACAGCAAAGCATCGCGGCCCACTCATTAGAGAAAAATCACAACACGGCCACGGCCTCTCCCTGCGCAGGTCAGAGTCCGTGTTACCATTTCCGCGAAGCTGCATTGGGCCTGGCCTGGAGGATGACGATGCCGCCGTGTTCCTCTGGTCTCGCATCGATGACCTCGGAAGATGCAATGACGCGTCGGTGGCAGATGAGTACATCGAGGTTGCATCACCACAGTCGGGGCGTGAGTTCGGCATGCTCGTGCAAAGATTTGCTTCTGCAGTCGCTCCCATACGAAAAAACCTTGGGAGCCCTGAAACCAAAAAAAACAAATAGACTAGAGGCAGCGACCACTTCAAACTCTTACGAGAAATATACCCTAAATAGTAGGATCCTTATTATAAGGATCCCAAAATAAGGTACCCCTTACTTTCGGAAACTCCCGACGGAGGGTGGCATGTTGGAGAATAAGGTTTTGGGGCCCATTATACTACAATCATAATACGGAACTCCCACAATAGTATTGGTAATTCTTTAGTTAGTTCCCTATAGTAAGCCAGTAAAGAAGTTGGGCTGCCAAGCTGCCAACGCATCTTTCCGCGCCAGCCACTTAGGCCTTGGCCCTGGCCTCAGCGATTTTTCACGCTGGGTCGTCCTTGCAAGCAAAATATACACGATTTAAGGTATATTCATTAATTAAAGGGCTTTGGGCTCTCTGGGTAGTACCTAATGGTCCCTTTTTCAGATTCCATTGAGGATCCTCATACCTACAGTACTATATTTGTTTTCGGAACACCTTACACCCTACATCCATCTAAATCCACCACCCTGAATTTTGGACCCCTAAACTCCTAAACCCTAAACCCCTTTTTTGCAACTGGCTTGCAACCCCTAAACCCTAAACCCTAGATCCTTTCTGCTTGGGCGCGCGATGGGAAGCCCGGCGAAAGGATCCGCCGGGGGCGCCGTGGGCGGCTCCAAGGGCAGGCCCGGCGCTCTGGGAACCTGGGCCTTGAAGACCTCGGCTTCTTTCTTGAGGGCTTTTTAGGGGTATATAGGTGGTTTAGACTTTTTAAGGGTTTAGGGTTTGGGGGTTTAGAGTTTATTGGGGCTTTCTGGGTGCTTGGGGGTTGGCTTTTCTTGCGGCTTTCCGGGTTTAGAGATTTAGAGTATCTTGGGGCTTTCTGGGTTTAGGGGTTTAGGGGGCTTTCTGGGTATACAGGGGCTTAGAGTAGAGAAGGGGTTTAGGGTTTGGGGGTTTAGAGTAGAAAAGGGGTTTAGGGGTTGGGGGTGTGGGGTTTAGTTAGTTGAGGGTGCTTAGGGTGCTGGGCATTCTTTTGTTTGACGCTTCTTTTCCGTCTGCAGGTGGTTGGAAGGCCTTGATGGCTGAGGCTGTTAACTATATCGGGTTTCGACCCACGCTCGCTCGAGGCAGGCAAGGCCCCAGCCAACAAGAATATGGAGCTCATATACCAGGAGGTTTGTTCTTTCGTTTGGCAGTGGCTCTGCCTTTCCTGGCTTCATGGCCTACGGAGCATGTCACCGAAACTCCCTCTGCTCTTTCGGATCGTTTTGCCTGCCAAGGGTTTCAGATTTCCGGGCGCCACGATGGTAGCATGCGGGTGGTTGTCAAAATTATGGTCCCTTTTTGGGTCCTTATTGGAATACGGCACCTACTTTTTAGGGTACCCCAAAAGGGACCATAATTTTGACAACTGCCCATGTATGCCTTCCCTCTCTGCACCAGCTGAGTCCCAGGAGCGCTCCACTGATCTGAGGCCGGACCTTCCTCCTGCCAGGGACAGAGAGCAGTTGCGGACTTCCCGGACCCAGCTCTGCCAAGCACACCTTTAACTTTAGGGGTTTAGGGTTAAGGGTTTAGGGTTTAGGGTTCGAGACCCTCAACGGCTGTTTCCTCACCGTGGACAGAGCAGCAGCGGCAAATCCAGTCTGGATGTGCGTGGCTGAACCTGGGCTTGCACAGAGGCGCGCATGTTCGGAGAAAGGCTTCAGGAGGGGTGAATTGTGCTCCAAAGGGGTAGTCCGAGGATCATGAAGTAGCGGCCACACTCGAGCTTTGTCGCAACCTTAGTTGCGCCACTGACTCAGCTCGTAACGAACAGTGGGATGAGATTTCTGTAGCTCCTCGCCGAGACACCACTTCGTCACACGCCTGCAGACAACGAGAGACACTTCCAGCGACGTCTGCGACTATGGGGGTTTCCAAAAATAGGGGACCCTAATATAGTACCCTATATAATAGGTCCCTTATTAAAAGAAACCCCAAATAATAAGGTACCCCTAACTCCTAATCTTCGGAAAGTCCCATATCTACTCATTTTACTCACGGCCGATCCATGGAGGAGCGGCCTTTGCTCGTTTTGAGCACAAGAAGCAGAAGGGACAGTAGGGGGAAGAACTCAGATCTGTGAATTTGACAGGATCGCCGGCAGCCTAAGCTGTATGATAGGGTTTAGGGTTTTTTTTTTAAGGTTGGGTTCGACTCTTGTCCGCCAGCGCTGGCTCCCAACTAGTAGGGTTTAGGGTTTAGGGTCATAAATTTCGAGCAGTGGAGAACAAGACTGCTGCCAAGGTAGGGTTTGGCTGGCAGGGTGCCGATGATGCTCATGCTCTGCGGCCATGGGCTCTGGGCTGCGTCACTGATGAAATAGACTCGTCTACCCTTCTTTCAGCCTTCTTCCGTCGAGGTACTCGCTCTACCAAAAAAGGTGGAGCCTCTAGCTTTGCGAGGAAACGTGTAATATGCCTCTAAGGAGACTCAATAAGTTGCCATACCGACCAAAATAGCAAGACTTGGCTTGAACCTCTTTTGTGTGGCTCTGTACTACTCGTGTGTAGCTCGGAAGCCGCCTGCCAAGTTTACTTGGCTCTTCTTTCATGCGCGAGCATATATCCTACATTCTTACTACCATGGCACAGTGTAACTGCGTATATCTATATATATCTATATCTATATATATATATATATCTATATATATATATACACATATACACACTATACAATATTTTACATGTATAGATAGCAATGACCATGAGTTTCGGCATCTCCAGTGGGCCTGTACGGTCGGAAGGTTGCCTATCTCCATCGCCTGGTCAGCACACTCCTCGGCTAGTTCCATGCACTCCACCAACATGAGCATGCCAAAACAACAACTTGGGTTGAGGATCCGAAGTGCTAAGGTTTGGTTCAAGGGATTTCCACATCTTACGACAGACGACCTGTAGCAAAAGCATCCTAGAGTCTCTGGAATGGCCGGCAGGGGCATGTCGAACTAAAACATGGGGTGTGCAAAGCCTTGATGACATCTATATGAAGAAGATGGGATTCGTGTGATCGAGAAATCAGAGGATGCAAAACGCTGCATTAAGCGTTTCTGTAACACAACACTTGCTTGATGCGAGACAAGCTGTACATTCTAGCGGTTGGAAAATTCAAGCCAACCAAACCGAAGGGAAATCCAGAATCCAAAAGACTCTGACACAACATACATTACAGTATTACAAGCGTTCCAAGGTCCGAACAAAGCAGGACTCTACAAAACATAGGGGCTTCGAAACACAAGACGAACCGAAAACAGCCAATCGAAGGGACTGTGCTGCCCGACAAGCACTACAAAAAACAACATGCAATTTCGAACGTGTGCTGCTTCCCCCGGCATCGTTTATGACTGGGAACATTGCCACACAGAAGGTCCGAAGTGGCTTCATCCCACCGGGCGCATGTTGCATGTGTGTGCACACAGAGCGTGGGCAGCAGGCATACCCAACCTGCTGGGTGGGTTGGAGCAACTTAAACACTCTTGCCCTGCCCACCACCCACAGTTTCTGTTCCCTAGGTCAGAGGCGGCACACTTTGCTCACAAAAATATAAGGCAAGAAATCGGGGGAGCGAATCCGAGTGACTCGGTTCTTTGCGAAGAGCTGCTCCACGTAAGCGCCAGTGGCCTTGAGATTTCGTTGGCACCGCGCTGTCTGTTGTGTGTCGCAAAGCATGGCCCCGCCTGTGCAGAAGGATCCGGAACAGGCTCAGCTGCCTCAGGCAGATTCAGTGCCGGCGGCGGCGCTGGTGGCGGCGCTGGTGGTGGCGCTGGCGGCGGCGCCGGCGGCGGCGCCGGCGGTGGTGCTGGCGGCGCTTCGGCGAGAGCCTGAGTAGCTGCACCTTCATCTTGCCTGGAGACTCGCTGGAGGCTGCAAGCTGACTACCTGTGAGATCTCCCCAAGGCCTTGATTGGCTGCGCCACGCTGAGCTCGCTCGGGATGTCGACCGAAGGTATTTCAACCAAGGGCTCCGTCCTGCAAGTCAAACCAGAGGTCCACAGCCCAGCGCTGAGCATGTTTCTAGCCCTATCCATGTCGACAAGCACACGAGTGGAAAATCTGCCATATTCACTTGATGTAGCAGCCAGAAGCCCTAAACCCTAAAAACCCCACATCGAAACCCGAAATGCAGCTTCCTCAAGAGATGAAAGCTGCGATGAAAGCATACGCCCATTTCATCTGGTCCTTTCTGCTGCGCTCCGGGAGGCCTTCGAGGTCGCTAGGTCCACCTGAGATGCTATGGTCCTTGTTCTTCTTCAAACTAGTATTGTTAACATTCTTATTACTAGTTATCATTCCTCTTACTATTCTTCTTCTTTTGTTGATGTGGTGTTGCTACCGGCACTAGTTTTACTGCAAGAACTCTGCTGCTCATGTTCGTACTACACGTGATGCTATGTGCGTTCACTCATGTTCTAAATTGCATTTCTGTTGCTATGTTGATTGCCGAGAGATAGGAACCCATCTTTTATTGAGCCCCGACAGCACGGCTCCTGACATTATGTTTCTGGACTTCTCCATTTTGCCGAATTCCCGCATGGAGCCGTCTGCTCTTGTTTCTCAATTGGCCTAATTCCTTTGAGCTGGTCTGCTCCGCTTTACGAGTCTCCTAATTAACTGTCAAGTTGTCTCAAAGTCTTCAGCCCCGAACAAGCAGTGTGCTCCTGTTTCCTAAGTTTTCGACTTGCTTGCTCCTCTGCATTTTGCAACATATCCCCTCCCTCCCGACTGGGAGCTTCCGAAAATAGGGGACCCGGTTATATAGTACCCTAAATAATAGGATCCTTATTATAAGGACCCCAAAATAAGGTACCCCTTATTTTCGAAACTCCCACTGGGCCCGAACGTACAAAAAAAGGACGTGCACAAAAGCCTGCAGCCCGGTTGCTCGTAATGGTCCCCATAATGGTAATATAGGGTTTCGGAGTATAGTATACTGTAGTCATTATAAGGACCCCCCCCAAAAAAAATATAGGAAATAATTTAGGCCCCTACATTAAATATTACATTCCGGGTCAATATCTATTACAACTGATTGCAAAAGTCTGGGGGCGGGGCCTGCTTCACGGCCGCCTGGATGACCTCGCGGCCCAGTGGTCCAGTGCCAGGGCTCTCTTTGTAGCCGCCGGTGAGGTAAAACTCGAAATACCTCCAGCAATGCTCATATCAGTCGTCTCTTTGCCATGCAGAACAAAGAGAACCCGAATTAATCCTACTGGTCCTACTCCCTAAACAGGCCCCTACATCCCTAAAAGGCCCTGAACCTCTGACATGGGAGTTAGGATTAGGGGGACCCTTGGGGATAAGAGAGCCAAAAGTAGGGTTCAGTTACCCTAAACCCTAAACCCTAAACCCTAAACCGTAATAATACTACCTATGACAGGCCACAGGCCGGGGACGGCCACGAAGGCAACGCCCAGAACCACAGCGACCACGCTTTGGCAGCCCGAGGACGCCGCTCGTCGAGCCGGCATCGTGGGAACTATCAGGGTTTAGGGTCAGGGGAGTTAGAGTGCTCTGTGCTCTCACTTCCGATTCATAGGGCCCTTTATGGCCTAAGGGCCTGTAGGGTTTATGGACGATGCTCTGACAGCTGCATTTCCGAAGGCCATGACCGCGCATGTCATACTCACACGACGCCCTAAACCCTAAACCCTAAACCCTTCTTCTGATCTTTGTGGCTTCACAGACCTGGAACACAGTCTGGCTCTTCCAACTTCCGGCTTTTCATCCTACTTGTCCAGGACCATGGGGGAACTAAGGGGTTATATAGGGAATATCTTCGCACTCCAAGAAGGTGAAGGGTTACCTACTCTCTCATGCGTTTCGTTTTTTGTCACGCTCGCTGCGACAGCTGAGCCAGCATGGCTGAGCGCCAGAGGATTTGGAGAAGCATCTGTTCTTTGGCTTCCAACATGTTTCTTCCAAGGTCACGTGTGGGAGAGGGACTGCAACACTGATGCGTCGACCGAGGCGATGGCGCCAAATCCAAACTCCGGAATGTGCGGGTGGAAGCCTCGCCGGCATCAGATGTGCGCAAACTCTCTGCAGAAAGGACTGCACCTGATCACGCTCACCGTCCCCAGAGACTCCAAAAACCCTTAATTAAGGAATATTCCTTAAATTATAGTAGGATCCTTAATATGATTTAAGGTATATCCCTTAATTAAGGGATATTGGAGTCTCTGGGTCTGTCTCTGCGGAATGGGCTTGGTGATGCCCGGAGACTCAAGGCCGCGCGGAAGTCTCTGACCCAACCCTTCAAAGCATTTCGAGAAGCACCCGATGTGTCTGTTGGTGGTAGAGACACATGGGGGTTTCCGAAAATAGGGGATCCTAATATAGCACCCTAAGTAATGGGATCCTTACTATAAGAAACCCCAAACTAAGGTACCCCTTATTTTCGGAAACTCCCACATCCCCAGTCACATGGGCCTTAGTAACTAGGGTTACAAATAAGGTAACTATAATTATAACCCCAATTTAGGGTACTTATAACCTTACTTACTAAGTCCCATGATCCTCCAAGTACATCCCCAGTCACAAGCCGCAAGCCCTGCCTTTGTCGTGTGCTTCTTTCAAGACTTCCAACCATCGCCTCGGAGGTCGCAAGGAGAGCCACACGCTGCCTTCTTTGGGTTTAGGGTTTGGGGTTTAGGGCTCAGGGTTTCGACTCACACACTCGCAAAGCAGGCATGGCAATACGTGTCCGAAGTTGCTACGTGGACATGCTGAGCCATGTTGACAGGGGGGCATATTCACGATCGTCCAAAGCTCAGGGTTTAGGGTTTAGGGTTTAGGGGTTTCTGGTTTAGGGTTTAGGGTGTCCGCGCACACCTTAAAATCCTTAAATTAAGGGTGAACAGCAGCTGCTTGTACATGGCAGCTAGGCGGAGCCCTCGGCATGTGTGGAAGCTCCAGTTATGACACAGAACGACTCAAACTCAAACTTGGGGGGCTTGCATCACTGGGCTAGGATTTCGGGTTACATTACCGAGCAACTGCATCACGACTCTGAGGGAGTCTTTCGCTTAGTCTTTCTGCGCCCCGCGCTAGGGATTATGACGACTGGCTAGATCTCGCTTACCGAAGGCTCAGGTGCCCACGATGTCCAGGAGGAGGTGGAGGGCGACCGGAGAATTTTCTCAGTGTGGTCCAAGGCCTCATGGAATAAGGCCCGGGGCCTATGGGGGGGGGGCCTTGCGGTAGGGTAGGGTATAGAATTGTAGGGGGGTTGACAGTTCAGCTTGCAGTCTCAAGGTGCCAAGATCTCTGTGGCTAGGCATCTGCTGCACCCATGCACCCGCTTACAGGACAGGCGGAAATATATTTGTGAGTTGATAGAAATCACAAGTCAACGCATCTAACTTGCATCAATACATGGGCCGACCTATCTCGCCAGCATGATATGCATGGGTGGATTGATGGACGGATATGTATAGATGTATGTATGTAGGTCTGCATGTAGGTATGCAAGCAAGTAAGCAATTCGCGCATCTATCTACCTTTTCATCTGACCATCTTTCTCTTTTTAAAGGGCCGATGCGTGACTGTGATTCTTGGCTACCCCTTATTTTCGGAAACTCCCAGTTTTTTTTCGTGGTATCAATGATTTCTCTGTCACCCCTTGAGCAGCCAGGCCCAGAGACAAAGCTCCGTTTGCTCCGGCGGCAGGTGCTCGTAGTCCATGCCACGGCTTCCAACCTCAGAGGCGTCACGCCACAAGCTGAAAGAGCCACAACCACTTGGAGGATCATGGGACTTAGTAAGTAAGGTTATAAGTACCCTAATCGGGGTTATAATTATAGTTACCTTATTTGTAACCCTAGTTACTAAGTCCCATGATCCTCCAAGCAGTCAGAGCGACCTCTGCACTGTCTGCACTGGTCCAAGACTTCTCGCATTCTCACGCTTGTTTTGCCCAGTTGAACGGGTGTCTCGGCCGTCCAAACCCTGTTTCTAGTGAGACATAGTGAAACATCGTGAAACAGTGGCATGAGCTAGCTACAGATGCAGAGACGAAGTTCAGCAACATCCAAGGACAATCTTCTAACCAAGACACCATAAAGTTCCATGAACTTTGTCACTGTCATGTCGCTGAGGGCCCATTCTCAAGCGCTGCATGTGGGCTCACGTCGGCGATGGCTTGGCCATTTCCGGGGCCCTCTTCCAATGCAGGGGTCTCTTCTTCCTCGTAATGTGTCTCCAAGGCAAAGACAGGCTCGGCGGGATCCAGGGCGCGCGAGAGCCCCTCCAGCTTCCGCTGCCTCGGCTCGACGTTGGCCATGTCCACACGCCGCTCGGCCACCCAGCTCTTGAGCTCTTCGCCGGTAAAGTCCAAGACGGCGCAAGTGTCTTGGATCGAGGTTTGAAACTCCTCGAAGAGGCGCATCACAGGCATCTCCTGGTCAGGATTAGCCGAAGTGGCGACGCGACATTTCTTCATGATGCGCGCTGTGGTGGCGGAGTCTACGCCGAAGCGGTAGAAGTCCTCCTTCTTCACGGGGGCCCAGCTGGGGAGAGCTGGCTGCGTGTCATCTGAAGAGTCGAAGAAGTCAATGAGATCATCGTACGGGATCCGAGCGATGCGCTTTGTCTCAGGCTTCAAGGCCGGCAGTACCCGCAGGATTTTGCTTCGGGGCCCAGATCTGGACTTGATGAAGCGCAGCAGCATGCGCAGGTCGTAGCTCCGCTTCCACACGAAGTCCTCCAGCATGGCTAGGAACTGTTGCGGAAGCGTTTGCTGTGCCCTCCCACGCTTCTTGCGCACCTCGCGGTGGTGCGAGATCAGGATGGCTGAGATCATGCTCATCATCAAGATGATGATGCAGATCAAGTAGGCCGATCCCCAGAGCAGAGTCGAGATGGGAGCGATCTTGTACATTGCTCCCAGATCGCCCTGGCCGAAGAGGATGGAGATCGTGGTCATGATCGCCTTCTCAATGGAAGACCAGGCCTCAAGCTCAGGGCCGAAGACCAAGTAGCCTCCTAAGGCAAGGTTGCAGAAAGCGACGGCAACCATGAGTCCCAGGTGCCCGAGATCGGAAGCCGCTTGGCCAATCGTTCTCCCGATCATGGCAATGCGCGGCTGCCCCGCAAAGCCCCGGAAGAAGCGCAGGAGGATGAGCGCCACATACCAGAACATGCCAAGCCGATGGTAGACGCGCAAGAAGATCATCAAGTCCAGGTCCTCCTGGAACTGAGCCTGCCATCCCTCCTCCGTCACCTCCTCGGCATACTTTCGCTCCGCCAGAAGCGTTGGATCGATGGGGATCAGGGTCGTGGTCGGGACGTACTGGGACAAGGCCACCGGCAGGTTGGCAATGTGCTGGTCTAAGCCGTCCATCCCGGCATTGTAGACAAAGAAGAAGCCGAGGAGCGTGGAGCCAACGAGCATGCTGGCCCAGTCCACCAGCAGCCAGAAGCTGCCACAACAGCGGTGAGAGCAGCTACCCGAGCCTTCTGCCATTTCTTGGAATGCCAGGATGAAGAGCAGCACGATGAGCAGGCCCCAGATCACGTCCACGACGATCTCCAGCGCAGAAAGCCAAACTTGCGTCGGCAATGACCTAACTTCCAGCAAGGGCTGCACCAGGCCACCGCGAACGAAGTTGATGGTCAACTGCACATGAATGAAGCTTCTGATGTCCGGATTGAGAACCGTGACGGACACCTGCAAGTAGTCCGTGGCATCGTCCAGCCATCCGTGGGACCACAACTCCCGGGCTCGTAGAATGCCGTGGATATCCATCATGCTGTTGTTGGATTCCACGCGGTGGATCCGAAGAAAAGCATAAAACAGCTCCTCCGGATCAGGCTTCCATGTCGGCACGGCCACCTGGATGCCCCCTCCGGCAACGAAGGAACGGTCGATGAAGTCGGGGCCACTGTTGTTCACCTCGGGGCCGAAGCGAAGCGCCAAGGAACCCGTGGACCGGCAATCGGCCCTGAAGTACTGGCGAAGCTCATCCACCACCGGACAGTCCACATCTGCTACTCGTCGTTGCCGCAGCTGGATGCCCGGACGGATCACCTGGTTGAACTTTCGCAGGACACCTGGCTCCTCGTGGCTGCCTGCGAAGAGCGGAATGAACCCGTCGAGCATCCAGGTCCATACCTCCTCCATCACGCTGATGTTCGCGAGTCGAATCCTCTTTGCAACTGGCTGGCCCTGCAGCGACGAGATCTGGTGCTGCACCTCGAGCCCCTCGATCGCATTGCGGATCATGCTTTGGGCTCGGGCCGTCTGCTCGACGTTGCCATGCGACCATGCCGTGGCCGTGAAGACTATCCAGATGCAAACGGTCAAAGGCAAAGTGCCACAGAAGCGGACCCGGGCGCGCTCGGAGATCAAGAAGTCCTGTATTTGCTGGCGGGTCAGAGCCTCTTCCTCCACCTTTTTCTGCGCATTCACGGCACTGGACATCTGCCGCTCTTTCAGATCTACGACGGGGTCATCCTGCAGCACCGCCTGTGCCATGGCACTGCTTCGGCGGCTACGGCTACGGGGTGCTGCTCCTGTGCTCAACGAACTAACCAGCTTACAGGGCCCTACATGCAACTATGAGGCTAATTATGCAGTGCCACGAACTCCGACTGTAGACTCAGCTGAGCAAAAAATGCGACGAAGGCATGGGGACTCACGAATAAGTCAATACATGCATCGGCTAACACGAAGAACCAACTATGGGAACAAAAATAGGAGGATCTTTTGAGAGAGCGCGAGAGACAAACAAGAGAGAGAGAGAGAGAAAGGAAATCGCACAGACGTGCTTGTGTGAAGGACTGCCTGTGCATCTGCATACATCTGTGCCTGCGGGTGCATATGCAGAACCCACAAGGAGAGCGAGAGGAAGAGTGCTTGCGCGCATAGCTTGTGTATGTCGTCGTCGTGACAGCGTCAAGCTACAAAGCCTGCGTGGTTCTGCGCCAGCGTCATCAAGGTGACAGGCTTCTACGACACAGCCGTACTGCCACGACCAGGCAAATACTGTCAGCCTTGCAAAAGCCTGTGTGCCGTGCCAGGAAGGTGTCGAAGTCCGACACAACCTCATTGCAAACTGGCTGTTCAGTACCAGATGCTTCGTTTGAATGATGAGGGCATGCTTCATATCCCCTGAGGCATCCGCCGGCTTCACCGTGTTCTCCGCATAGGCGATGAGTAGGCCATGTGGGTTCATTGGGTTATCCTGCAGACACTGCTGTGAGAGCCCTTGAAACGTGACTCTACGTGCTTAGACCAAGGGACTAAAGGAGGGACCCTTAAAGGGACCCTTGGGGTTGGAGTGGGGCTTTATGAGACTACTATAGGGATTATATAGGTCTTTGGACTAGCGGTCCTGTCCAGGGGTCCCTCTTATGGTCCCTTAACTATAGTAGGGCCCCCAAAAAGCACATAAGCAAAAATTAGGATGCGGATATCCCATATAAATCCCCTTATACTGAAGCCCAATAACGTAGGGATATCCCTATAAGATGCTTATGCTTATGTGCTTTTACGGATTTTATAAGGCATCCCCAAAAAGGAACTACAATGGTCCCTCAGCCCTAAGCTCTGGAGGCCCCGCCGCTCCTGGTCGAATTGGTAGAGGACCACCTTCGGCCGCGAGGTGCCTCGCAGAGCCTGGAGGTTCATGTCCATGAAAGCCTCAAGGTAGGTAGGTAAGTAGGTCCATGAAAGCCTGGGTTCTTGTTAAGGGATTTGTGTCCATGACGGCCTCAAGGGCTTCGTAAGTAGAAAGCCCTAAACCCTAAACCCTAAACCCAAAAAGGGTTCATGTCCATGAAGGCCTCAAGGCTTCGAAAAAAAAAAAGGATTTTTTTTCTTTTTCTTTTCCCTGGAGGTTCATGTCCATGAACGCCTCAAGGCTTCGTAAAGTAGAAACTGGGTTCTTGTTAAGGGATTTAATTTAAGTTGCCATAATAGGGATCTATAGTAAATAATATGGTTTCCTTATTATGGTAACTTAAATTAAATCCCTTAACAAGAACCCAGAAGCCTCAAGGCTTCGTAAGTAGAAAGCTTCGACTCTTGCAGAGGGGTTTTGGGGGGGTGTCAAGGAAGTTAGGGCCTAAGGCGGCACGTCGCTTGGTGGTGCTCTCTGCCCCTATCCTGTCTGCTCCCGTCCTGTTTATATCACGTCGTTTCGAAGTGCTCGTTGCCACTAGCCTGCTTGCAACATGTCGCTTCTTGGTGCTCTCTGCCCCGATTCTGTTTGCTGCATGTCTCCTGGTGGCTCGAAACAGTGATGGCTTCTTCGGGTGACTTCAAAACCTAGACCCTAAAATCTGGGAATGGGTGTTATACCCCAAGCCATAAGCCGTAAACCCTGCAGGATCCATAAAGCCTTTAAAAAAACCTCAAAGGAAGTGCAAAGGAACCCATAAAGCCCTTTCAGGAACCCTTAAAGCCTATACAGGCCTTAAGCGAACTCTCAACGGAATCTAAACGAAGGCGCAACTTGGGCTGCTTGGAAACCCAGAGAGAGCCCAATACCCCTTAAATAAGCAATATACCTTAAATCATAAGGGGCTTCATATTGTGATTTAAGGTATATTCCTTAATTAGGGGGTATTGGGCTCTCTGGGAAAGATCCCTTCTGCGAGCCGAATCCCGAGGCCACAGCGGGCTCTGAAATGCGGCCTGCCCGCCGTGTGGGAAAGCGGCGCTTTCATTTTGGGTAGTTGTCAAAATTATGGTCCCTTTTGGGGTACCCTAAATAATAGGTGCCGTATTATACTAAGGACCCAGAAAGGGACCATAATTTTGACAACCACCCATATAGGGGCTCTCATGACGTTTCTTATAAGCTGAGTAGAAGTAGAAGGTTCTATAGGGTTCTTACAAGACGTTATAGGGTGAGTTTAGGGTTCTCATATGATTTCACATAGCACAGGTTCTCGCAAGATGATATAAGTTAGCCTGGGGCTCTCATAAGATTTTTGGAAGGTTAGCATAGGGGTTCCTATAAGATTTTATAGGCTCTGCATCGGACCCTCATGACGTAGACTGGGTTTGGGGCTATGAAACAGTACGTCGTCGCTGAACAGGGACTAAATTCAAAGGCATGAAACAGCCCTAAACCCTAAACCCTAAACCCTACACCCTGCACTTCTTAAAAAAAGCAGGATTTGGGACTCAGTGGTTTGCAATCCTTCAAGGCCCGGAACCCTCTGAGATTCCAGAGCCCTTCCGGCTTTCCCAGGCTCACTTGGAGGATCATGGGACTTAGTAAGTATGGTTAAGGGTTGTGGTTTAGGGTTTACGGTTTTTTTCCCTCTCGCATTGCAGAGAACTATGCTCACGGTTTAGGGTTTAGGGTTTAGGGTCTACTTGGAGGATCATGGGACTTAGTAAGTATGGTTATAAGTACCTTAATTGGGGTTATAAGTAGTTATAACTAATAATAACCTTAGTTACTAAGTCCCATGATCCTTTAGGCACGTCACTTTGTCAGCCTGTCTCCCATCCGACGGCCGGCTGGATGTCAGGCCTGGTTTGCTCGCGAGAAGCGAAGCTTTCAGCATTCTTCACATGGGGGTTTCCCAAAATAGGGGACCCTAATGTAGTACCCTAAATAGTAGGATCCTTATTCTAAGGACCCCAATATAAGGTTCCCTATATTTTCGGAAACCCCCACATGGTGCCCATCTCGAAGGCAGGGGCGCAAGCGCCACACTGCAGAGTCTGAGGCCCGAGCTTGAGGATGAAGGCCTGCTGCACTACGGCCTCAGGCCTAGGGCTGACGGCGCTCCGCGGCTTCCGCGTTTCATGTGAAGGCTCTTGAGCTTAAGGCGCTTTTAGGCGTTCAGAGTTCCAGCACTCTAGGAGAGACATGGGCTGTTCTCTAAATTGGGGTCCCTTTTGGGGTCCCTTTTTTAAGGGTGCCGTACTATATTGGGGACCTAAAAGGAGTCCTAATTTAGAGAACTACCCACATGCTCATCGGCCTCGTCAGCGAGAACGTGAGCTCGGGAGCAGAAACCCCACAGCCAGCAAACCGATCTCAGCAACACTCGCACGGGAACTTTCCCAAGCAGCATGTGGGGGTTTCCGAAAATAGGGGACCCTGATATAGTACCCTAAATAGTAGGATCCCTATTATAAGGACCCCCAATAAGGTACCCCCCCCTAATTTTCGGAAACTCCCATGTCCGAACAGTGAAAGAATCAGCTGACGCGGGACTTCTCGGTCTCACTTGTCCCCGACCGGAGAGAGAGCCCAAGACTTGAGGAAAGGATCAGGAGCCCTCCGCCTCGCTTGTGACGTTCAGCTCCTTCTTAAGATCGACATCGAACCACACTATATTATAGTTGGTTAGAGAGCTATATATATATATATATATATGACTTTCAGGGATCGAACCTCGCCGGTTGCATTCATCTCAAGACAGACGGTCGCAAATTGCTGAGAATCCTGCCCGCAAAACTCCCGGGCAGAAGTATTCATCAGAGCCAGTGTCCTCCTAGTCGGTGGCACGTAGGTGCTGGGGTCCTGGAAGACGACAATCGCGTGGCCATCTTCTCGTACTTCGTTGTGAAACCAGTCCTTCACATTGGGAAACTCCTTCCCGTGGTTGAAGACGTGCACAGATTTTGCGACCTCGAGGGGCCTGTCACCGCCGTAGCGAAACCATTCCGTGGGGGCCACTATCGGCGGATTGGATTCGGACACAAATCGGTGGCGCACAGCGCCGTCAAAGGCCTTGCCCAAGGCACCTTCGGCAGCTCTCTTGAGTGTGCCTGCACTTTTATAAGCTTGAGCATGTTGTGCAGCAGGTCCGCCGTGTACGGCTGCAACTCCCACCGCCATCCCCACTACCTTCAGTATCAACGCATCACGGATATCGGTTGTCAAGTGGTTTATAATCCGGTTATAGGCGAAAGTCTTGTCGACGGGATCCACATCTCCCCTGGGATCTGTAGCCGGACAAAGCCCTTCGCGGTCTTTGTCCTCGATCCGTCTTCCGCCATCGTTATTGATCATGAGAAATCCGATAGTAGGCGTGCAGAAGTATGGGCTCGTCCAGCAGCACCGCGCCTCAGATTCCTTGGATCCCCAGTACCACCAGAAGGGACGATCCGGCCTCATCTGCTTCAACATCTGGCAATCCGAGTGCTTCACGTTGACGGTCTTCCCAGCTTTCCGGAAGGTCTTATGGATTTTCTTGTGGCGCTTACAGCAACACACATCAGTGTATTTAAGAGCCCCGGCTGCAGACATCTGCTGCTGAAGAGCGAGTCGAGCACTCTCCACAGACCCTCCGCACATCAAAGCGACGAAGAAAGCGAAGCGCATCGTTGAAACTCGAACATGTAGACGGCCTGCGCGCTTACGCACAGACCGCACAACCTGATCTGAGGTTTGAGCAGCTTGGCAGACTTGAGCCACGGAGACTACGTTGTCGGAGTTTACGAGGGTTCAGAGACATTCCAGGAACATATGTAGACGAACTCACCAATGAAGATCGCTTAGAAGGATCTCCTCATGTTGGGCGGGGAGCTTCTTTCGCGTGCAACTGGGCCTCGGTGACGTGTGCCAGATTTTCGGTGCTTCGCGCATGCACACAGTTTCACTCGCTTCAGAGAGTTGTTTCATCATCTTCGAAACTTAAAGTGCGGAGTTTCAGAAAGACAGGGACGCCAGCCAGACCTTCAATGATAGGCTCCTGATTATAAGGACGCAGACGACAAGGTTCTGCTAATAGCATGCCTTGTCCGTTCAGGACAAGGTGGAGAGTGCACCCAAGACTCCGCAAACAACGGAGGTTGAGGAAGTATTGCGTTCATCGTCACATCAGTGGTTCACTAAATCAAGGTCCCATCCTCGATCCCACTCCGAAGGAAACATCACTCTTCAAAGGGACGGCTAACTTTGGAGAACTATCCCCATGCTGCTTCAGAATGAGTCTACCAGGCCCGTCCTCCCACCCAAAAACAGATATCCTCAACAGACCCCTTGGGTTATGTAAGACGATAACAACAGGAATGCGACATGATTCCTGTTTGGAACAGCCGGCAAAAGGTAGTGGGCTGCCGGACACATCCAGGCCGGGCACCGATTCATAGTGGTCCAAGAGCCGAATCTCCGGCTCCTGGAAAGTCAGAGGTGCTCGGCTGAGCGTCGTCAAAGAGAATTTCCCAAAACCTACCTTAAGGCCCTATATAGGGAAATCATAGTAAGGAACCCTAAAAAGGTAGGTTGTGCTAGGTTCTTTAGGGCGCGGGAAGGGGTTTAGGGTGTTTCGGGGTTTAGGGGTATCGATGGGTATAGGTTTCGGCCCTCACTCTCGTATTTTGGGGGTGGACGACAAACTCGAGCACGGTTTGACGCGGGAATGCACCACTCGAAACGTACGTCAGAGTGTGGTTGACGCAGTACTCAGTGTTCGCCACGAATCAACCATCGAGAACCGATGTTGCTACACGGCGGGATGCGGAGGTAAGACTGGGCTCCTGATGCAAGGCATACTCTGTGTGGCAAGCCGACTCAGGATGTCAACGTGGGACGACGGCATAGGCTTGGGGTTAGGGGTGAAGGTTTTGGGCTCGGGCGGATTTGGGCTTCGGCCCAGCAAGGTTTAGGTTTCGAGTTTGGGGTCTCGGTTCATTCGCTGTCCTGAATTGGCGAGCTCGTCTCCAGGAGCGCTTGCAGCTGAACCATGGCCTCTCAAAGTGATCACTTCAGGCTCGAAAGGTTTGGGCTTTGGCTTTGGGGGTTTGGGGGTTGCAGGCTCAGGGCTTCAAGCTACGATTCAGCATAGCTGGGCTAACCCCGGTCTTGGTCTTGTGACTCCTTGCTTCCGACGATCATGACCGCATGTTGCTTTGGTGCTTGTCGATGCCCCATGTTGTTGTGATTAGAGATGTGCTATGTCTACGTCGCCTGGGACCTGCGCTGGCCGTGATGGGTGCTGCAGTTTTCGAGGCCACAGGGTCGACTGTCAAAGGGCGTTTGCCATTAAGCCGGAGAAGTTGGATGATGCCTTCACCCAGACAGAAAGGCAATTGACACGAAACGCCGATGCCACCCCATCCCAACCAGCAGCGCAGGAAAAAACACGGCCCAAGTCCCGGACACTTTGTCGCAGCATTTCCGAGGCAAAGTAGATGCAAACACGGGCGTCTGCTGGGGACCTCATGCAGAACTCACACCTGCTGTTGAATCATAGTACTCCCAGTTCTGCTAGCTATCCCTAAAACGAGAGAAAGTCCCTAGTCCTGTCATCTTCCGGAACAGGGCTCCTTGGGACAAGGTCATGGCATTTCGATCTCGGACTTGTGGCTCTCCTGCTGAAGCGGCGGCAAAGGCGGCAGTCTGAGGTATCTCTTTTTCCGGGGTCGCCTGGCTGATCTGCAGGAAGGGCACGAATCCCGAAAGTCGATTCCTGGGCCGCAGGGTACCAAGAGACAAAGAAAGGCTGCGAGGAGCCGAGTTGAAAGCAGCTCGGGCTGGAACGGCATCTTGGCTGACTTGCCTTTGACGTTCAGCCCCTTGCCAACCTGTGCTCAAAAACTTCAACGAAAGCCAGAGACTGACGGTTTGTTAACCTGTCTTCTGCGGTGATGCGCCTTCCATTCCCGAACCCACTGAACCCACTGCTGCTCTTGATTCAGCACTCCGGGCTCCCCCACAGCCGCGCCGCTCAGCATCTTGGCAATCGCGTCACGGGAGGTTGGGCGGTACACGGCGAACCTCGGCTCAGAAACGGCAAACGTCGAATCTCGACAGCCAGGTTCGGCCTTGCTCTGCTTTAGGGTTTAGGGTTTAGGGTTAGCCTGACTGTGCCACAAGGTGAAGCCAGATGCTGACAAGCTGGCACTCGCCGGATCAAGTGCTCCTCTGACCAGACGCTTAACACCTCTTCCGCCATGTCTTTCTGCTTTCCGTATCTGCTCGAGACTTGCCCTTCCTGCTCGCTTCTCCGTTGCAGCAAGGGTAACGATGCTACCTCCAAGAATAGCACTTCTGAGAATGAGAGTCCCCATACTTAAAGGATCATGGGACTTAGTAACTAAGGTTATTATTAGGGTAACTATAGTTATAACTACTTATAGCCCCAATTAGGGTACTTATAACCATACTTACTAAGTCCCATGATCCTCCAAGCATAGGATGATCAACTTGGACCCTCTTCCATCTCAGGTCCAGGCCAGGTGGTCGCGTCCGGCTCCTCGCCTGGCACACGTCGCACACGTTACATCACATACTTGACAAAACATCATCATGCTCACTAAGTACGATTATAAGTACCTTTATTGGGGTTAATTATAAGTAGTTATAGCTCTAGTTACCCTAATAATAACCTTAGCTACTAAGTCCCATGACCCTTTAAATACATCACGTGACCCAACGCGCAGGGACGCTGCCATTGACTCGCAGCAAACAGCGCTGAGTCGGGAGCCGGTGCGCCTTTCCTTGCAGACGCCTGCAGCGGAGGAGACGGGCAAAACACGTCCCCAGAGAGCCCAATACCCCTTAAATAAGGAATAGCCCTTAAGCTATAAGGGGCCTTAATATTATGATTTAAGGTGTATATATATATATATATATAATATTCCTTAATTCATTAAGGTATATCATGTTCCTTAATTCAGGGGTCTTGGGCTCTCTGGGCTTCCATTGCGGGGCCTAACAACGCGGCACACTGCGGCCTGCAGGGCCACGCTGGTCACCCGGGAGGTAGAAGTCGGCGATGCTGCGCCTGTCAAGTGAGCTGTCTGCGTTGCATGCGCTGTGCATCTTGGACCCGGTTTCGGTTTAGGGTTTAGGGTTTAGGGTTTACTGGTAAAGTTCCGAAGGAACCACACCAGACGTCCTGGCACGTGGCTTGACAATATGCTGGAAGCCGCTCCTTCAACTAACTGACTAGATTCAGAGCATGCCCGTATCTGCAAGGCTCGCCAAGCTGGAATCTTCGGTCGGTAGAGGTGAACTCGTCAGTGAGTGAGTGAGTGAGCGAGTGCGTGTGGCACGCGGGGGTAAAGTATAGGAGGGTATTATCAGTAACCCCGCCATAGCCCCAAAAGACAACGATATCATTATCAATGCCATAAAAACGACGATTATAATATGCGAAACTGCAACATCACTCTGACCTCATCACAATGACCCACTGAGCCAAACACCACACAAAAAACCTTCCCTGTAAACCCCTGAGGAACACCTACAACCCCAGTTCCACCTTGCCTAAACCCTAAACCCTAAACCCTAAACCCTAAACCCTAAACCCTAAACCCTAAACCCTAAACCCTAAACCCTAAACACCTTGGATCACAGAGGTAGTGGATCTTCTGCAGCTGGCTAAGGGGCCCAAGCCTCGGCAAAGGCCGTCACGAGGGCTTTGAAAGCCATGGGTTCCGTAAGTAGGCACGGTTTAGGGTTTAGGGTAGGCATGTCCATTGGCCTCTGGGGT
>CAJNDV010031031.1:4125-16907 GCA_905221635.1 Symbiodinium sp. CCMP2456 | reverse complement strand
ATCTATCTATCTATCTATGTATGTACGTATGTAATTTGTGTATGTACGTAAGTAAATATGTATGTATGTGTGCGTGTACGTGCTTCTTTGCTCATCTGTATGATCTGTAATTATGTATTTATGATCGTCGACTACATTCCCATTTCAAGGAGTCTTGGGCTCTGTGAAAGCCAAGCGGTGCGTGCGACACGAGGGGCTGAGTGCGAAGCCTCCCCCGCGACTTCCTCCGCACATCGGTCGGCAAACCCCAACAACACAGCAGCTCGTCGCGGCTGTAAGGTCGAAGGATCGCAGGACCTGTGCTGCCTGGTCCCCCTATTCCCGGCACGGTTGTATCAAGGTATGATCATCCGAGACCCGGGGGCATTGGAAAGATAAGCTTGCTGCCTTCCTCTGCGAGCAGAGAGAGCCAGAAGTTGGATCTCAAAAGTCTATAGCTTAGGGGCTGAGTACCCTAGCCCAAAAAACGTTGACCTTTTCAGGTATAGTGGGATTATATAAGCCCCAAGAGGTTAAAGGTTATCTCTACTCAGACACTAAGATAGGCAGTTCCAGCGCAGGAACATGCTGGATTCTGGACAACAGCACCTGCGCGCACCATTCCAACAACAACGCTTGCAAAACTACTACAATCAACCGGAATACTCCTAATAAAACCGACTCTCAATGATGATGACTAGAATTGCCGTCATTTTGAACACAAGTTGAAAAAGCACACAACAAATACACTAGCTACGTTGTATGCTCGAGATGATACCTCGCCTCCACCTTCGTGGCTGCGGACACCGTGGCGCAACGCTTTGTCTTCTCCAGCAAAGCCTGCTTCAGGCTTCCGGGCTTTAGGATTCTAGGGTTGCTGTTAGGGCTTTTACGGTGCGGAAATGCCAGGCAGTCGAGTTTGCACAACCACGACAAAAAAGCAACACATTCGCATATTCAAGATTAATTAAAGCTTGCCAATTAAAGCAATACACACGTGGGAATGCATGCAGCCACGACACACTCGCGCTTGCATGCCTAGAACAAAACTGTACACCAACAACGCATGCGCAAGACTTTGCATTCGCAGGGTTACGTGATATCTGCCTTTCAACCTGGCCGAAAAACCTGTCTGTCAGTCTCGTTGCTTCGCTTCCTGTGCTGCCAACTCACCAACAGGTCGCACAACTAACCTCTGGTGTGTTTCTGGCTTTGGCCCTTTTCGCCGAGTGGCGAAACATTCGATTCTGAGGACTTTGGGACTCCCCCGGAACCGGCGAACACAGCCAGGCGGAACATTCTGACAGAGGACCTGTCCATGCCCCGCTCCTAGCTCCTCTTGAGGATGACCCCCGGAGAAGCACCTTCTCCCCGAACATGTCTCCCGCATAGCATCGCTTGCACTCCTGCGCAGATATCACGATAGGAAATGGGAATGGCTAGAACGCCAACACCGTGAGTCGAGCGAAGCTGTCCGGACATGCGAAACCAATTGGAAACAACAAAAAAATGTTGATTTCATGTTGGTGGCGAGCGAGTCTATGACAACTTTCTTCATGTTTCAACCACAAGTGTATACGTTCAAAGCTACTACATGGTCAACTTAATTTGTTTGAATACTGAATACTCGTCTGGCATTCACGCAGTGGTCGAGTAACCAACATGCGGCTCAGCATGTAACATAGGACATTGCATTCAGCGTATGGTTCAGTGGTGGTGCTTACATGTTTGAGTGATAGCTACTCGATGTTCAGCTTTTAGTTATATATGCAAGTGTGAAGATATCTACATCTAGCAGCTAGCAAAACGGGCCAAGATTCAAAGTAGCAACTGGGTAAGACTCATTTACCATTGATGCGTTCTCAGACACAACAAAGCCAATGTGACACCGTGCTGAAGCCCCGACAAGAAAAGGAAGTGAGGCCACCCGACAACTACCAAACGCTCCATCTCCGACAAGAAGGCCGAAATCAATGCTCGATTGCCAGACTGCAAACCATTTTTGGGGGGATATGGGGCTGAGGTGGGGTCTCAGCTTGTCGCTGGCCGGCTGGAAGTTGGGCTTTACGAAGAGAGCACAAGGCTGCGCCGGCTTCAAACTCAGGCGCACAGAAGGAGAATAGCACGTTAGTCCGCGTGTATGCAAATGCCCCTCAAGCTTTTGAAATTGTTTAACAGCTTCTCACAGCAGATTTGCGTCCAACAAACAAACAACCCGGATATTTTCTCGCAGCAGATTTGCTTCCGACCAGGAAGGAAATTGGACAGCTTCTCACAGCAGATTTGCTTCCAGCGTAATTAAAAACAAAACAGACATATTGAAAGGATCACTCAACAAATAAATGAAAATTTAAACCAACAGCTGAAAACACGTCTACTTTTGCGTGTTGGAAAGCAAACCAGCAAACCATGGATCCGAAGTGCATGAGATATGTATGTTCTGCGAATGTTACAGACAGTACCATGTGTTGTCTATATCTCGCAGTTCCTGAAGACCACACTGCCCAGTTCCGTACAGTCTCTGTGGAAAGTTGTCGAGAGGCTTTGTGCTTAAGAAAGCCTCTCCAAATCACCTTTTTGCTTCAGGGCTTGTGTAAATCACCTAAACCCTAAGCCCCAAACCCTAAACCCTAAACCCCTAAACCATGGCTCTCCTTAAACCCCAAACCACTCACGAGACCGAAGAGCCCAAGATCCACTGCGCACAAGCCGCGATGCTCAGGAAACTAGCAGGGCGACGTCGCACAGACAAAAGAAAAAACACACACAGGAAAAAAGAAAGACAATAAATCTCAGAAAGCAAAACCAACACAAGCAACAGCAAAATTCTTGCACACAACTGTTTGGCTTCGTTGTTTCAATAGTCTTTCGATTTTCGCTTTTCTTGATTTACCTTCAGGTTGCAGGATGGGGACATGTGACATGAGTCATGCAACTGAGTAAGTCAAACTGAACCTGTAGAAACGCCAGGGTCGAGGCTTTGCACTTACCCCGGCCTGGAAGAAGGGCCTTTACTCGATAAGGGACCTACACTGTGTGACTTGAGATGCGAGGTCTCCTGGATGTCTCTGTCTCTGTCCTTGGACCCAGTCTCTACCGTCACCACCTCAGTCCATGCTAACGATGCACAAGACACGCAAACATGGAACAGCAACAATCGCGATACCGCTGATACTGACAATACATCCTTGACATCCATAGACCAACGGCCATGCTCAGGCCACGCTTTTCCAAAGTGGAACGAACCTCTGCCAGAACGGCAAAACACACCTTATGTGTGTACATGTGTAGACATCTACTTGCTTATGTCTTTACGCACATGTATATGTATATACACATAAGTATATACATATACACTACAATACACTACACTGCTCTACAAGTACTATATTGTACAGTGCTGTAGTACTTGGCAACGTCCAGGCACACTCCATGGCAGGTGTAAATCGCCCACAAGCTCACTTCCACAGCTCGGTACAACAAACAAGGTCAGACGAAGACCGAGTGTGGGCCGGAGGTGACACAAGTCAGTGCCGGTACAACACTACTTGGAGGATCATGGGACGTAGTAAGTATGGTTATAAGTACCCTAATTGGGGTTATAAGTAGTTATAAGTATAGTTACCCTAATAATAGCCTTAGTTACTAAGTCCCATGATCCTTTAAGTATGCCACATCTTTTCAGCATCATGGCACAGTGCACAGGTTCACACTCGCCACTGTAGCGCGAATATCACGAAGGCCAAGGCACAGTACATTTTTCCTCGCCAGGGCTCACTCACACTCCAAATCACGGCTCAAGTAGCAGACATCGGCAGCAGGGATGCGCTCCAAAGTATAGTATAGTATCGTATAGTATCGTATAGTAACGTGTAGTATCGTATAGTATGGTAAAGTATCGTACCGTGTCGTATAGTAGAGTATAGCATAGTATGTTGTGTTGTGTTGTCTGATGTTATGTTATGCTATGTGAAATGTAACGTTGTACTTGTGCTATATAAGCCAATGTATGTATGTGTATATAGACACACATCACTATCTCTCTCTCTCTATATATATATATATAGGTTTATGTAACAACCTGTAACTAGATATACTTACGGGCTTCAGGAGCTAAGGTGACGCCCGAGCTCCAGCTGAGATTCTCCAAGTCCCAGCTCTCCCGTCCCAGACTTTTTGAGTGCCCTGCGCAGGTACCCTCCAGGACCACATAAAGCCTAAGCCGATGCGACGATGCATGTTTGAGTCTGGCATTCGGACTCTGGTGGATTTCGTGATGGCAACCCACAGTGTTGCAGCTGCATCTGCGAGGCATCGATCACCGAGCAGTGGCAACTCTCTGCCCTTGCAGCTGGAAGCGCATGAAATGGCTTTTGTTGAGATGTCTTTCCGAGAACAGCAACCCTCGTGTCTGAGAGGGTGGACCAAGGAAAGCCTTTCGGCCGTTCAGTGAATTCGAAGCTTCGGAGGGTTGCGATCCAGAGAGAGAGCGTGCTGCTGCTGCGGCGGCCCTTGCAAGTAGGTGCGCTGCTCATTGCCGGTGTCACCTTGTCGGACGATGACCTGCAACGAGATCTTGTAAAAGTTCTCTTCATCGTCGTTGGGACGGTCGGGAGGCCTGAGTCTATGTGAGTTTCAGCAACTATGGGACCCCAAAATAAGCCCTCAACCAGAGGATCCGTACTATAGCCGTTTGAAGCTGCGGTGCTTTAGACTAGAGGCAGCTCGCACGATGACCCCACGCAGCTCGGGCCTCGCCCTCTTCGAAGCACTTCTTCTGCAGCCTCAGAGCAAGAATGAATGAATTCTATGTACGTACTCGTACCAGTGTACCATAAATATCTTTCATACCTGTGGAATTTATTATTGAAAGCGCATGGCAGCTGCAGCATTCCTTGCTTTTGGCCTGCACATTCGGCCGTGGATGCTCAGAGACGACCTAACAAAAAGACCTACCTCAAAATAGACATCTGTAGTCTATGGAATCCAAGGCCCTATTCACTCGTCCGGCTGCTGTTGATGGTGATTTTCCTTGTGTGACCTGGCGATAGCGTCAGTCGGGCCCTTGCGCATCTGCCAGCTGCGCAATCTCTTCATCGTCCAGCCTTAGAGTTGCCGCAATCTTTCAGGGCCACTCACGGTTTAGGGTTTAGGGTTTAGGGGGGTTTTGGGGTACTCTGTGCTTTGACAAGTTGTAACACACCTTTTGCGCGCTCCTATCCATTGGCCTTACGGGGCGTGGAACTACTCTGATCTGATGGGAAGCACACCACTTCTCCGATGACGGAGTGATAAATGCAAAGGGCTTATGGTTCTGACTTTACTGTGAAGGGTATGACATTGTCGGGAAAGGCCCCATGTGCAACGGAGAAGATCACTGTCGGACGACCGAGATTCCTCTGCCTAGCTGGTCACTCACTGACCCACCCACTCAGCCCTTCTTCCGCCCGCCCACCAGCTCGCCCGGGCTCTCCCATGCAATACTTCCAAGAAAGCCACACACGTGCAACTTTATTTAGCCCGCATGACAGCCTGGTGGCTTACCATGGTATACCCGTTTCTGCTGCCGACGAAATGCGCAACTTTCGGATACGAATTGTTGCTGGACTTGCTGGTAGCATGGGGCTCTAGGTGATGTGCGTCTCAAGCATCGCTGAGCGACGAAGGCATGCCTGGCAGAAGGTCAGACTTTGAAAAAAGCAGCTGCATCAGGAGCACAAAGTTCACGAAAGCAGTGAGGCCGTGGCACTTTCTCCCCGGCCCTTTTGTCAAAACTCCGGCCTCGCGCCGGCTGCGTTCCTTCATTTCGTTGCGCACCACCAAGTTGCGAAAAACCTCACAAGGAGCCATGAAAGCCAGAGACTCCAATACCCCTTAATATTAAGGAATATACCTTAAATTATAGTAGGCTCCCTAAATTATAGTAGGATCCCTAAATTTTAGTAGGATCCCTAAAATGATTTAAGGTATATTCCTTAGCTAAGGGGTATTGGAGTCTCTGGGTAAAGCTTGCCCGGGCCATGCTCGGAACCCTTTCTGCATGAAAGCCTGGGCCGAGCGGCTTCCTGCGTCAACACACCCAGAACTGCCTGCTGCTGGTCCACGTACCTGTCACACGGTTTAGGGTGAAGGTTTTAGGGTTTAGGGTTTAGGGTTTAGGGTTTAGGGAGCAGTTGCAAACACTGCGGCAGCTGAAGGATCAGGGCGCTGCAGCCCCTGCTCAAAAAAGGGCTTTGGGGAGCATCCCTGGAGAAAAGCGACAAAAGCGCTGTCAATGGATACTATAGCCGATATCAGCTGAAGTTTCGGACATCCCAAAAAGGGTTTAGGGAGCATCCCTGGAGAAAAGCGGCCGATTAGCTCAAGTTTCGGACATCCCGGCGTACACGCTGCGGGTCCGTGGTGTGCTCCAAAGCATGGAGAACTCCCCAAAGAGGCGCCCTCTGGTGAGGGGGCGCACGAACACCTCACTTGAAGCGGGTTTAGGGTTTAGGGTTTAGGATTCAGGGTTTAGGGTTTAGGGCGCACGAACTCCTCGGGGTTTTGGCTTCGGAGTTTCGGGCATGGTGACATGCTGCCGAATCTCCGGCCAGTATCATGAGGTGAGATCTTGTCTCTTTTTTGTCACATGTTCACGTGATCGCAAAAGCAACAGTAACACGGGCAGGAACAGCTCATGCCAGGATCTGCAGTCTCTGGCAGAACACTAGTCTTCACTATTCTTCACCTGGGTTTGATGTAGTTGCAAACAGCTGAGTGCCCCACCCGGGCTCCGTCCGGGTCTGTCTCCAGGTCCGGCTCCTTCCAAGCTCAACTCATACACCAAATGTGTATCTACGTGGTTGAGAAAACTTACCTTTGGTTAGTAGGGAATGGAGGAATGGGGTACAATTATAACTACTATTACTACCATTCTTCCATTCCCTACTAACCAAAGGTAAGAAAAGCGATGCTACGCGGTGCTGTAGTGACTTTACTAGTCCTGGAAGACGTTGACCGAGCCCTCCACAATGACGTATGCACAGTCCTTAGACAGAGCTTTCATAGTGGGCCCAGCGCACATCAGCACAGGCACCTCTGAGCACAGTGGAACGTGGCACCGAGTTCCTGGCATCCCGAGCGCCCTGTCGGCAAACGATCGCTCCTGATGGAATCTCGCAGAAGCCCTGGTTGGGGAAGTTGTCTGGGCACGTATACGACCGTCACTTCCGGATCCGACCCTGCCTGGTTCGAAGGTTTGGACGTGCATGGCTCGGACCTCTGCGCGGGACATGTGCAAGGATCTTGGAAGTAGGCCCTGGCCCAGTGGATCCGCTCTGTACTTTCTGCAAGGAGGTCCCTCCCTACACCTGCAGGCGGTCACCAAGTCGTGTTGTGAGGTTCGCGCGAGAGACTCGAGAGTGTCATCATCGATCTTCTTCATGAAGGGACACTGCCTCTTTGCAGTGACGGTCTTGAAGCAAGCGGTGCACACGCTGGAGGTCTACCAGTACTTTGCAGGAAGCTCAGCCGAGGGGCCTAGTTATGCTTACGTATGCTTACGTCATGTCAACGTCAGCCGCAAGAGACGGAAACGGCAACACGATGTTTGTTGAGTCGCTACGATCTCGTGGTTGGGCTCGGTCACAGTCTCGTGTAGAAAGGAGCAAGCCGATTCACACTCGCACCTTTGTTGACAGTTGGCGGAGCGATTGAAACCCTAACCCTGCAGGCTGCGATATGCTGCGATGCCTCAATGCCTCGCGGAGTGCAGCACTTTGCCTGGGCAATGCAAGAGACATCTTCGTTGTCACAGCATGAAGATCACAAAGCATCCGAAAGCCAAAAAGTGGAATACCCGAAACTTGCAGACTCACGGAGAGCATCACAATTAGCACTCAACTACTTAGAATAGGGTTTCGGGGCTCCTTTAAGGGTTCCTTTAAAGGGCTACTACAAGGGCCTACTTGGAGGATCTTGGGACTTAGTAAGTATGGTTATAAGTACCTTAATTGGGGTTATAAGTACTTATAAGTATAGTTACCCTAATAATCACCTTAGTTACTAAGTCCCATGATCCTTTAAGTAGGGTTCAGGGGCCTTACTAACTACTAAAAATTTCTTCTCGGCCCAGGAGCTCTCCGGTCTTGCTTTCTTCAGGCGCCGTCCTTCAAAGAGCGGCACAGGGAAACAGCACCGGCGGGCATCTTCCGCATCTTCCGAAAGTACTATGATTACAACAAGGAACCCCCAAAACAGTAATATAATTATAATATGGAGCCCCCGAAACAGTAGTATATTTATAATATGGAGCCCCCAAAACAGTAGAGGTAATTATTTAAGCCCCTACATCATAGAAATACTCGCTGTCGGTGAAAGACCAGGCTGCCCTGCCGGTGATGTCTCGGCACTACCCTGTGAAGGCTTGCGGGACACGTTGAGAAGGAGCTCAGGCTTTGTCCCCCAACCTGAACATCGGTGTCTGAAGTGCAGGGATCTTAGGCCCCGACCAAGAGACATTCCATCCGCTCGAGGACTGCAGCAGATTTCAGGAAGCCATGCTTCCGATTGTCTAAAATCGTGTGCGGCTTGGTGCGCTTGGGTGGCCAGTTGGGCAATGTCGCGGTGCGCAGGTACATGCAGGTACAGCAAGAGTGCAGATTGCAAGTTTGGGCCCACTCGCCCAAGGCAAGCCTGCGCCGTGACGCCGAATCGCCTCGTCCGTGACATTGCACACAACCAGCTGCCCGAACTGTGCAACTTACTGCACCAAGACAGCATTCATTCCTCCGCCTCCCATTTGCTGATGGCGAGACTTGAAGCTGTGCATGAAACTGAGTCAACCGGGGAGCCTCTGCGTCGCACGCGTTGCAAGCCCGGAGGGCGGGCGCAACGAGGACGCCTCGGACCGGGGAGCAATGGGCAGGAAAGGGTTTAGGGTTTAGGGTTTAGGGTTTAGGGTTTAGGGTTTAGGGTTTAGGGCTTCACCTCACGGAATCAGGCACAGCATGGTTCACTGTAGCTCACTTCGGGCGGGGCCTTTGGTGATTGCACGTCCGCCTGTCAGGTCAGGTTCCGGCACAAATTGTTCATAGCTTCCGCAATGCAAACTGTCGGATAGAAGCAGCGAGTCGCGCATTGCATGCTGTTTGCAGAAACGGAGCAGAGAGGGAGGAAGGAGAGGGTATACACCCGCATCTCGCCAGCAACTACTTGCGAAGCCTCCTCCTCGCTGCTGTTCAGACTGGCAACCTCGTCTGCATCCTGGCTGTGACACCATGTCGGGCTGAGAAAAGACACCGATGGAATGCGCAAGGCTTGCTTTGAGGGCTATGCTTCAGAGAGACTGTGGCAGCCGATATGCTAGCAAATCAGGCGACTTTTTGTTTTCCTCACCAACAATCGTTGCAGGTCTGAACTCGCGGCGGCATTTCGACGGCAGCTAATGGACATGGTAGACTGCATACACCTCCTTCGAATAACTCTGAGCTCCCAGTCTTTGACACCAGATGCCAGCACTTACCTCCAATTCTTTCTCGAGTTTGATCATTGACCTTTCGTTGTTATCGGTTATCTTTTGCTACAGCTAATCTTGCCTCTGTCCAGAATCGGGAGATGCAGCTAAAGTGTCAGTTCGTGCAAGCTGGGTGCGAGCTGAAAGAGCTCAGCATCGTCTCGAGCCTGAAGTACCTTAACCTACCATAACCTACTTTTTGTAGGTCCTTATTGTAAATCCTAATATGGGATTTATAGGGACCCTACAAAAAAGTAGGTTCTGGTAGGTTAAGGTAGTTAGAAACCCCGCCTCATGACTCGACAGGCCGCGGTCGCCTAGTTACAAAAGGTCGCAAGCACGAGCGCCACCAGTTGCCAAGTTTAAGCCCCGGTCAAGTGAACCTGCTGCCCATACCACTTCAACACTGTCGCAGCGGCTTAATCTATCGAACCTACCTACCCTGGCCCGCCCCATGGCAGCTCATGCCAGGGCATTCCTGAGTCAACTCAAAACACAAACCAATTTCCACCATGCTCCACAAGCACCATCAGCCAGAGTTTGCATGTAGCGACAAGAATGCTTGACCAGTAGAGGAAATCTCTCTTCATCACGACACTTGCGACGTTCCAGAAACTGACCCCAGTCAGAGCCAGAAGAGCTGCTTGTACACCACCGGCTCAATCCAGAGAGCATACACGAGGCCCATGGCACCGTCAGCTCCTGCATACCCTTCACCAGAACACAGGCACACCCGTTTCGAAGACCTTTCGACGGCTCCAGTGTGATCAGGAGGCACAAACTCCGAGCGAAATGTCCAGACATTTGGGCGTCTGAACTGCTGACGTGCATCTCTCAGCTGTGATGTCATCTCCTCGGCAGAAGAGACAAACACGTGGATTTTCAAGGACAGCTCGGATGCTCTCAAGTTGCTCGTGAACAGAAGCCTGGCTATTGACGTTGCAGGCGCCTTCCCAGCAGTTGCTTCGTCCGGTTCTGCATGAAGTGTATCGGCCGTCGTGTGGTTCTCTCCGCAGCCTCTCAGAGAGCCACAAGCTCCGCAAACGAGACGAATGCCATGGCCAAAGCCTTTCCCGCGTCCAGCAGGGCAAGCCACAAGAGCATAGCGATGCTCTTGAATTGAGCGATCAGAGAAGTGGAGAACAATAAGGGAAAAAAACAGTGGCAATACCCGCGCCCCATCATCAGGAATCGTAGTGCCTGCTGGTCCGCGACTGCATTTGCTGCATAAGGCAGAATGCCACAAAATAGTTGCCTGCGACCCGGGTGACAAGAGACTCCAGCAGTATCGGAGCTACCCCAGCACCCTTCAAAATCAACCCCAGAGTGAGGGTGACTGCGCAACTAGTCAAGGATATGAGCAAGCAAGTTGACAGAGGCACTTTGTCAGCGCCTTCCTTTGGAATACCACGAGTGCACATCTGCACGCCGGAGAAGCCAACTGCATCACTCACCAACACGACTGAAGAAAAAGCAGGTGGCTCCGGCCGTCCCGCAACGTAGTATCTGGAGCTCCCATTGGAACCAGAAACGGGCAAACCGATGGAACAGCGGAATCATAGGTAGAAGCAGCAGAACGGAAAGGCTCTCAGCCAGTCGCCGACATCGGGACTTCCCTCCTCGGCAGCGATCCAGCAAGTAGGTTGCCATGTGATGGCCTACTGCCTCCAGAAGCTTCGATTCCTCACGAAGATCTAAGGTAGAACCCATGGGCCCCTAGTATGGGCCCTTAACCCTGGGACCCTAATCTACCTACTATATACCCTATATATACCCTTAAGGGACCCTAGAATGCCTAAGGGCCCACGTTAGGGGCCCATGGGTTCAACCTTAGAACGAAGAGCTGGAGGGAAAATGCTATCGAAATTGTTCCTGTCATCCCTGCAGTCGGCGTTGTCTGCCTTCTGGTGCTTGCTGGAGCTCCCGTGAACAAAGGGCGCTCGGCATCATTTGGGTAGTTATCAAAATTATGGTCCCTTTTGGGGTCCCCTAAATATTAGGTGCCGTATTATAATAAGGACCCAAAAAGGGACCCTAATTTTGACAACTACCCATTTGGAGGTGATCCCGAGTTGTCAGGCGGACAGCCAGGCAAGATGATCTCCGGCTAGGAGGGGGGCGGGCGCTTCTCACCACCAGAGCACTTGCCGTGGCGTCGCTATAGGCATGGGCACAGGACGTCTGAGCTCAGGAGCAACTTCAACTTTGAAGGTGAGCACATGCAGCTTCAGCCTGCGAACTCATCAAAAGAGAAACTGACATCCCAACGCCTGAGCCAGATGCCACAATCTGGGAGTAACGGCTCTCCGCTGCATGACAGCTTCGAAGATTTTGCAGATAGCTCATCGTCGAGGAGCGCTAGACCGAGCCAGTTATCGCTGCACACCCAGAGAGCCCAATACCCCTTAATTAAGCAATATACCTTAAATCATGCCCCCTTATAGTTTAAGGTATATTGCTGAATTAAGGGGTATTGGGCTCTCTGGGGAGCGCTAGACCGAGCCAGTTATCGCTGCACAGCCGCCACGTCTCACAGAGCTGGCGCCTCTGTTTGGGTCGGTGGCTCGCTGACCTCAAGGCTGTGGCTGAGACTGGGACGGCGGAGGCAGTGCTGGATAGCTTGAAACATGCCTTCCGAGAGGACAAACCACGATATTCTGCGTTTAGCAGTTTTATCACCATGAATCATACGGCCTTAGCTCCTGTGTTGCTTTCCGCGCACATCTGTTGGAAAATTTCGGTTGTGCAACACATCATGCACCGTAGGTTGTACGAAGTATTGGTCTGAGGGGCATGAACTGTAGAATTGCCCACACGCGACGGAACAGCAAAATCTGCCTGCCTCCTATCAAAGTATGCGGGACGGCGGAGGGCATGGCCCAGCTACTTAAAGGATCATGGGACTTAGTAACTACGGTTATAACTAAGGTAACTATACTTATAACCCCCAATTCAATGACTTATAACCTTACTTACTAAGTCCCATGATCCTCCAAGTATTACAGCGGACTTAGTAACTAAGGTTATCATTAGGGTAACTACACTTATAACTATTTATAACCCCAGTTCCAAGCACGGCGGTGACATCTTCACAACTGCTCCTGCCGAGCCCTAAACCCTAAACCCTTTGAACGAGGTCTCTCTGAAGTGCCTCCAAGCTGCCCGTCACAGCGATGACTCGTGCATCCACAGGCAAGAAACGCGTGAGCTTACTTACTAGAGCCCAGCAAATCCGAGCAAGGGACTACGCCACAACTCAGGAAACACAGTGAAGGTTACAACTACACCCCAATCGTCCCAAGCACTGCGT
>CAJNDV010031030.1:117771-149517 GCA_905221635.1 Symbiodinium sp. CCMP2456 | reverse complement strand
GATGTAGCGTTGTGTGTGGGGGGGGGGGGGGGGTTGTAGTTCACGGTGTTCAGTTTCAGAGCTTCGGTCTTTGGGTTTTGAGTTCCGGCTGTGAGGGTTTGCCGCTTCGGGGCTTGCACGGTTGCGCAGATAAGGCCCCAAAGCAACCCCAAGCCCTGGTCCGAAGAAGCATAGCCCCTTGTTGCGAGCTCTCAGATCCCTCTTTGTGGCACCCGCGGGATGGGGTTTCGGTCTTGGTTCGTTTGAGGCTTCGGCCGCTGTCAGGTTGCTTCCGGGATCGTAACTAGGAGTGAGCTTTCATGGGAACCTCAGAAATGCTGCCTTTCTCAAAGCCCAATCCCGAAAATGCCGGGTCGAGGATCCCGGACCAGAACATGACGCAGTCTTGCTCAAACTACGTGTCGCGGCATGAACTTGAGCTGAGGCTCCAGTCTGTCGTAGTCGCAACCTGAAACGCTGAATCAAGGTTCGCTAGGACATGAGTGCGTTGGGTCCGAGGGGATGTGGGTATTGAGTCCAAGATCAATCAACATTGGCCCTCCTCTGTGGCGTAGGCTAAGGGCTCTCACATGTGCCTTTTGGCGGGGCCCCGCTTCAAGCCTGAAGCTCTAAGTCCCCAAACCCGTGAGTCAGATAGGCAGCTTGTGGGCTCATGGAGAGCTGAAGGCACTAAGCATCGGATAAACTTGTCTAGCAATTTGCAGTTTTTTGGTCTTCGATGGTTGTCCTTTATGCTGCAGGCCTCGGAACTCGCGGTCTCAACTTGAAGCCCTGAAGCCCTCAGCCGTTTTGGTGCTTGGACTCAGACTCTAAAAGGCGTTTGCTAGGCCAATGAAGCGGCAGGAGGGAAAGAGGCTCAGGCTTGACTTGCGCAGTTCCTTAACAATTGCCGATATGCGTAGAACAGGGCTGGATGCACGGGGCAGAGCTAACTCGACGCCAACTCAGACCATCAGCAGCATTCCCGCTGTTTGCAACATGTTTTAGTTTCTTCCCCGCAGTCGCTCAGGTGGACGATGGGACCACGGTTTTCAGCGAAGATGGCAAGCTCGTCCTGAAAGTGGCCTCGGCCTGCGCCGATGGGCGCTGCCTCAATTCCGGTCGGGGTCTCAGGGCAAAGCTCTCCTCGGCAATGATAATCATGGAGTTCATCTGTGATGATCTTTCGAGCCGGAAGTCGCACTAGCTTGAGGCTTGCGTCTTGAAGGCGCAGGGGTTGAATCCTATAGCCTATACGAGCCTATATCCCTATCCAGAGTCCATCTGACTTCCACTCCCCTGACCTTCTAACCAGGCCGGCGTGCAGGATGGCTTAAGAAAAGAAGCTTACACTCAGGGCCTCTGGGTTCGTATTCGGGGTCGGTGTCGCTTGCACGTGCAGGGAACGGACTGATGGCACGACGCTTGCTTGTGTCCTTCATGTTGCACGTCTGGCATCCGACGACATGGGGCCAACCAGGGGCTGGAGAAGCTGGCTGTGAAACAGCAGCCCGTGTTGAGTCATGTTTCTACAGACATCTCAAGAAGGACTGTCCTCACTCATTGCAGAACTTTGGAATAGGCTTCCACCACACTCTAGGAGAGCGGACGGCGGCGACAGCTACATTCAGACCCCAGCGTGCCGGTTCGAGCGGTTTTCCTTCGTCGCCGTGTAAGCAAATTAAGACATTCTATGTCTGGGACGGTTCTCTCCTGGGAAAACCAAAAAACATCAGCAGCTCAGCCGCAGAGCTTGCGATCCTTCCGTTCCCGACAGTTCTGCGAATGATGCGACTTGCCTTAAGCCACCAAAAGTCCTGGTAACACTGGCTTTTGAGCCTCATTCGGATCTGTGTCCAGCAACTTGAAGTCCTGAAAGCATTCAGGCCGAAACCTCCCTTACTGACTGAATCCCAGTGCCCTAGACTCAAGAAGTTTTTCAGCCTTGAACGGCAAGCCGGCGTCAGCCCCAATCGCGAGCCAGCCGGCAACTATCCGCCAAGCGAATGCCCTGGGACCGCGCCAGGTCGCGTCATGAGCAAAGATGCCTTCACCTATGGCAGCTTGGACTTCAAGTAATCATCTTGCGACTAGCAGTGGTGCTCCCAGTGCAAGTAGACGTAGCAGTAGCAGCACTGCTGTAACAGTTCGTGAGTAGTTCGCCTAGACTGTCTAGGAAGTATTAAGATGAGTGGTAAGTAGTAGTAAGAGGAAGGTTGGAATACAGACCAGCATTGAAGTCAAAGCATGAGGAGATGGGGGCTTGCTGTTTTGGATTCGTAGAGCCCTAAATACACGCCATTGCTACGACTGTACCTCAAGGCTGAGGCATGTAGCCGGCCTTGCGTTTCTGGATGCTGCAAGGCTGCAGGGATAATTCACGCAGCTGTGTTGTCGATGCCTGAAACCTCTTGTACGTATGTATATACATATGTATAAGTTTATGTACGACTATCTGAGTATAACACACATGTGTGTACACGTACATGTGTATACACAGCAAACATACGTTTACACTTGTATAGCGGGAACAAACACTGTGACGTTGGGTCATGGCTGAAAGCCCAAACTATGCCGAAGAGCAAGTCCAGAGTCAAATGTGTGAGGCAAAAGGCCCAGTGCCCAAACTGAAGCATTCTGGGGTGGTAGTGGGTTTAGGAGTCTGCAGCGATTGCATTCAGGCAGAGGGGATTGTGTAAAGTCGTCGTGTCCTTCAAACACAGAAACCCTGCAAACAACCTAAGTCGCCAAAGGCATCTTCACCTTCTCCGCAAAAGTTCCGAAATGCCACAGTGTGTGGCCTGCCTTGCGACTTGGCTGGTCCGCAGCGAAGGCGAACACATTGCAGCACCCTAAATCCCCATGTTTAAATTCCAACAGTGAGCAACTTGCTAGAAGAAGAGTGTGGGCAGGAAGCGTAGACGAAACCACTTCTTCCAACTCCACCGAGGTGGCTGCTGCCAGGCAGCTCGAAAGGCCAGCTTTTGCAGGGTTCAGGGCCGTTTGGGTTAAGGCTAAGGTCGGTGGGCATCGTGTTTTTTGAGGGGTCAAATTGGGCTGTCAGCTGCTGTGGTTGCACATCTGTCCTCATGATTGCAGCGCCACTTTAAAGGCTGCAGTTGTTGGGATCAAAATTCCGGCATTGCTGGGCTAGGGTCGTTCTGGGTCGTTGCCTTGAAACCAGCATAGTTTTCGGAAAGTTTGGCAGTGTGCTTGAAAAATCGACGACAAGGGATGCGATGGCTGATCGTTCATACAAGAGTACGAGGTCTGGGTTTCTCTGCCGCCCGACGAAGTCTGGAGAAGCTCATCGCATTATCATATTATAATATAGGGTCCCTAACAATTAGAATAGGGTTTTGGGGTATATGATACTATAATAATAACAATAAGGAACGCGCAAAATACTATAGGGAATTTTTAGGCTTTTGTATTTACTGCCTTGATATACCCAGGCAACCACGATCCTGCTTGTGTACAGAACTGGGCGAATTTCGCAATGCAATGCCTCAGCGCTCAATTTCACCTCCCAGCCCTGGAGTGCTCGAAACCGCACTGGTGTTTTCAAGAATTCGGGCTCCCTTCCCCCATTGTAGCACGTATTCTATCGATTTTTGTTGGAATCGTATTCTATCGATTTTTATGGAATCAGGGCGCTCAAAGCTACTATAATCTGGGTTCTTGTTAAGGGATTTAATTTAAGTTACCATAATAAGGAAGCCATATTATTTACTATAGATCCCTATTATGGTAACTTAAATTAAATCCCTTAACAAGAACCCAGTAACAGTTTGGAAGAAGTGCCAGGTGATGGCCGATATGGACCCTGGCCATGCAGCGGAGAGATCGACGTCCTGGTGCTTTGCTGCAGTCTCGGGGCGTTTTTACAGGAAGTAATAACCTAAACCCTAAACCCTAAACCCTAAACCCTAAGCAGGTTTTCGAGCCACATGCTTATGCTTAGTGACGACGACCCACATCTCTGGAACATGGAAATCTCGAAAGTGCAGGGTTTAGGGTTAGGGGGTTGGGATGTGGGGTTTAGGGAGCAGGAAACTCTAATACAAGTTACGCGTCACGGTTGCCACATGTAGCATTCACGTGTAACTTTGCCCACGGCCCAACGTCGAAGCAAAACGGAGCTTTGGCAGGAGACTGTGAATGGTGATCCCCACGGTGCCTTCAACTTGGTCCCTTGCTTACTTTACAGGGGGGTACTTCCAGGGTTTGGGATGTTTAGTGCTTTTAAGATTCAGGGCAATGGTCTGAGTCTGAGGCTGCTGAGGTGCCTTCGGGTTCCTGCGTTCACATTCGGGACATGACCGCAGGGTTCACGATGCCAGCCTGGACTCCAACTAGACCCTAGCTCGAGCTTTGGACCTGAAGCACCAAATTCTAACACGCTAAGCTCGAACACGTTTCAGATCATGAAAGTTTGCTTGGGACTTGATTCGGTGGCGGCTGTCTAGGATTTTTGAAGCAGTCCTACGACAAGTATTGCAGTTCTTGCTCCCCAGCGATATACCTGAAGGCTCTGGCCGTACTTTCTTGCTTGTTTTGTTTCGGGGCTTGGTTCAGGAGCAATCTCAAACAATTTGTGCTCGCATACTTCTTGACTCCCCTGTCCGGCCAGCGGCCATTGCTGCATGCTTTGCAGCTTATGATTGCTGCTCAGTGCCGACTGCGATGCTGCATGATGTGGGTGTGGTGACAATGATGATGAAGATGACGATGATGATGATGATGATACTCTGCTGCCCGAGGAAAGACACAGGCAGTAGTAGAATCCGCTACTGTTGTTATGGTTGTCGCCGTCGTGGTCATCGTAGTCGTCGTGAAAATTCTTTGTGTGGTGTAACAAGCATAAGAATAAAGAACGACAGTTGTGAATCTTAAAATACGGGCAGAAGAACGGCGATATGAATATCATAATAAGAAGTGGTTGCGGAAGCTCGTTCATGTCGCCACTTTTATGGGCATCGGCAGGCTGAGTAATGTTTGTTTGCGTTGTTTAGCTGCCCTTTGGTGGCTGTCGTTTCACACGGCCACTTGACGGCAGTACATACTGTGTCGGCCACTTAAAGGCAGTATGTACTGTTACACGCACATACATACATCCATCTTACATACATGCATACTTACATACATACATATGTAAAACCTGCATGCCTGCCTGACCGCCTGTTTGAACGCGTACATACATGGAGAATCCATGAATGAATGAATGATGCATTAATGTTTTTCCTGTTAAGTTTTATTCAGTTTCAATATAACTCTCTACAGTGGCGAAACTGAAAGTTACGTGTGATGGCTTTTAGTTATGTAACACCATATATGGTTATAGTCATAGTTGGTTATATATTATGGATGGTCGTTTTGTATGGCTTTTCATGGTCATATGCTTTTTACACATATTTCCAAATGACATGAAGAAATGTATGAAGGAGGAGAAGGCTATGCCAAATCAAATACTGATATATACATATATATATATACACATATCTTTATGTATGACCATCTATGTTATGAAGTTTCACATTTTAGATATGCTTACATTTGCGTGTGTACTAATATTCTTATACTGTGTTGGGTGTACGCTCGCACATACTAGTATATAAGCATACATAGCCATTTATCAGCATACATGGCTGTAAATAGCCATTAGACTTATATCAAACTGTACGCGCCTGTACAAGTAGTTCAAGTATGTGCATATTTGAGTTAAGATTTGTATATCGAGTTTATGAGTAGTAGAACATACTTTGTTAAACGGTAACGCTCAACATGTAAGTCGAGTGTATAAGGACTACAGTAATCCGTAGGTATGATGTACAACTTTCTTATCTGTACATGCATATTTACAGAAATCTCTCTCTCTCTCTCTCTCTCTTCCTCTCTCTAAGTGTATCTAGCAGCATATAGTTGTACGAAATGACAGTTCATGGATATGTTCTATAGTCACACTATGTGGCTTCCTGTATACATGTATATGTATACACACATCTGTTTATACATCTTTTTATAGTTGTGATCTATGACTTGGCATATGCTTACAGCAAACAGGCGGCATACACACAATCATACATGTAAATACATGTACATATGTATATATCTATACACATGTGTGTGTTTATGTGGTATAAAAGCTTTGCCATATTTTTGTGGTATACACATGTACTGCATCCATACATTACCTTATAAAAGTGTTGTACATGCAGCGTATACCGTCACATTACAGCCATCATGGCAAAATGTCGACACACACACGCACCCACAGCAACAGTTTCCGCATAGACATACATATATATATATATATATATGTATAGCCAGGTATAGATAGATACATGGACAAATAGGTAGATAAATGCATTAGTCTGTTCATCTTAGTGTTCGCATATTCTGGGGCACTTGTAGTCAGCACTGATCGTGTTCACCGTCGGCGGTGTCTTTGCTAGAAGAAAGACGGCCTGCAGCAGGTCGCAGGCTTCGGGAGCACCACCGGCAGCTGCTTCGACCCCTCTGCTGTGTCCTGCAACGCCTGTGCGCTTCTGGGCCGGGAAGAGGAAATGCAGAGTTAAGGTCACACGGGGGTCTCGAGTTGGGGGCTGAGGCTTCACCTCTTCTTGGGCTTGCGGCTGTGAGCCCTAACACCCGAGCTATTTCAGCGCAGACACTTCGAAGTCATGCAAGACATGAAGCCGACAAACCTGCACCAGAACCCCAACCCACCCCCTAAAAGCCAGCCCCCTGTAAAGGCCCAAGCCTGAATCCTCCGACCCGAAGAGCCGTGGAAATCTGAACAGTCTAACCCGAACTCCGCGGAAAGCACTGGTCTGAAGTTCGAAGCCATAGAATTCAGGCGTGCAATATATCTGGTCTGTGCAGCATACAGTTGCCGGTCTTGTGTGTTATCTATGGCATTGCACTTTTTTGGAGTAGAGCTTCGTGGTTCGAGGCAGAATACAATGCAGAGGCAGCAGGTTTTGCTTTTCAGGAAGATATGACACTGGCTGGTTTGAGGCGCAAGGCGCAGTGGTCTCTACAGACGAAGCCCGCAAATCTGTCCAACTGCGCCTGAAACCGTAAGCGCGAAACAGCTGATCATCAGCAGTTTTGAGGCCACCGCAGTACTGCACCAGCACAACCCTTGCGGATGCCGCAGCTTCTCATTACTTTGTGGAGGACGACCTGCATCAATATTATTGAAGCTATCTCTCATTCCGATATCCAGAAAGCCCAAACGCTGAGTGTTGTTCCTTTCGGGGGAGTTCGTGATCTTGGTGATTCGCTTCCATGCCTGGTAGCTTGGGCTCTGTTACCAACGTCTCCTTTGGGCTTTGGGAGCTTGCACTTCGAAGGGGTGGGAGCTTGGCTTCCTTCAGTAGTGCTCAATGCTGAATGTTTAGGGTTTGGGCTTTACTTGACACCGGCAAAGTTGCTTATATGCCAGTTGAAGATGTCTTGATTGCAAGGGCAGTCATTATGCCTTTTATTTTCGAAGGGGGGGTTCTGTGCAGGATGCTTGTGAGCTTGCTGATTCATGAACATACTAGATCACTAGAAGCGGTATTCAAACAATGATCATCCGACCCGTTCTCAAATCCCGGAGATGATTCACAAGCCTAAAAGCGGCACGTTTGTTGCTTTATTTTCGTGCGTCAATCTTTTTTTGCAGTAAGCTCCAGAACCCTTCAATCCGAAAAGCTAGACCATGCACTACCACGATGGGTCGTAGGTGGATGTGTATATTGGTTTTTGAAAGGGTCGAGACGTCTTTCGCGTTTCTTTTGCAGGATGTAAACTGCGATGCCAGTCAAGACTCGTGGCGGGAACACCTATTTGCAGCACGGCACAAATGGTGTCTGAAGGGTATTATTCTGGGCTCCTTACTATAATTATAGTATAGTATGCCCATTCTAATTGTTAAGGCCCCTACATTACCCATGAACCTCAGCGCAAGACTGTAGGTGAGTCTGAAGAGTATGCCGTGCTGTTATGGTTTTGGGTTGTTTAGGGTTTAGGGTTTAGGGTTTCACTACCAACGCCCCCTCTTCGAATTTCTTGGGGGCAGTTTGGCTTCTGAGCCGAGCCCTCCTGACTGAGGTCCTCTACTGGCAGCCGGAGGTTATTGCCGCGTTTCCCGGAGTTGATCGGAAGATTTTCTTCCCCTTCGGATCCAACCGGAGTTCTACAGGGTTTGGGTCCTACCATTTGGTAAACATAATACGGGGTGGAAAGCCTTATCATACTAAACTACGAGGTTTTCATGCTCCACAGGTGCGAACGAGACTCTCCAAGCGGGGGTGCTAAGTCCAAAGTCTCAATATTTTACCGGTGTTGGGGTTCTCATGTCCATCCAAAGCCTCAGGCCTCCCACCCGAGACCTTCGCCCAAACCAGGTTTGTAGATCCGGAGCTGACCTACGATGCTAGTGGGCACCTCACCGGGATTCAGGCCCGGGGGTCTTTGAGATCGCGAAGAGACGAGGGCTTAATGTATAGAATCGTATAGAAACCCGACTAGTTGAACCAGGGGTTTTGGAAGGTTTGGTTTAGTGTTGTGGTTGTTTACGCACGAACACAGAAAATTTATGTTAGGGAGCCCATTCAGGCTTGTTTATTGCAGTTGTTTCTGGGAAAGATTCCAAAAACGCTCTACCCTAAACCTTCACCTGAAGCGCAGAAGCCCAAACCAAACTACTGCAGCCCTAGAATTTACATGGTTTGCCTGAATCCCTAATCAGTCAGCAGGGAGTCAAGGCATTTCAAAGCCTGAGACTTAACTTAAGCTCGAAGGATGTAAAGAGAAGGGTTTTAGGGTGCTCGAAGTCTTTGGGATGCCCCGAGCACTGGCAGGCCAAGAGCAGTTTTCACCTGACCTAACTTCCTAGCATCTATAGGAGCTCAAGAACACTATTAGCCCTGAAGTCAGGAAACGGGAGCCATCTGCCTTTGGGCCTTAGGGCAGTGTTGGGATGGAGTGTAGGAGATGAGGGTAGGCAGGGGTGTAGGGTGTAGTGTTTCGGACCCTGGTGTTGTGGAGTTCGTTTTTGTACGCACATGCAAGTTTGGGATCCAAGTGACTTCCGAGTTTCATCACATCCTCACTGATGCAGGCCAAGAAGCACTCGAACGGCCAAGCATCCTACAAAGTCTATCATCGTTTCTTGGTCGCATCTGCCTTCGGGGTTTCAGGACTTCGTCCCCACGTCAGAGCCACCTCTACTCAGTCCGCTGTCTTAGTCTTAGTCTTGGTATGGCTTGAGGGTGCATCTAAGCCCTGAATCCTTTGCCTTTCAGCTTCCAGGCTTCGGAACCGGACGGTGAGAGTTTGTGGATGGTAGGCTCCTGTGTGCTCAAGCCAGACTCCTGAAACTCAAAGTAAGCCGCAGGAGTAAAGGCTTCTGATCTAGAGGTTTAGGCTTCAGAGTTGAGGTTTTAGCTTACCCCTGAACTTAAACTCAGCTCCAAGCCCCCTGCCCAGTGCTCGCGAGGCTGGCATGCTTGGCCCTTTTTAGCCGAACCCTTGTAAACACCCTTATAGGAGCCCTTGTCGTACGTTTATAGTAGCCCTGTAGTAGCCTCACAGTACACTGTTTTATCCACAACCCGACACCTGGATAGCAACGATTCAGGATTGCGGCCCGGCAGTCTTTTACAGGGAGGGCGGGGTAGCTTTCGGAGCTCTGGAGTGTGTAGGGGTTACGAATCAAGAGGTTCCAGGAGCCAGACCTATCGTGTTGGTCCGCAACCCTCATCTCTCAACATCTAGACCTTTCCATGCTTGTTGGTCGGCGTGTTGGCAATGCTGGCAGGTGGTGAGGTTTAGCCTTCAACCCCAAGTAGGACTCGGGGGCAGGGGTCACATATGTATAGTGTCGTATTCCGGTCCCCATCCCCGATCCAGGCCACCTTGACAGGGGCTTGTACGGAAGCGTTCTTAGCCTCGAGTGTCACGTTGAGTGTCACGACACCGAGAAATCTGCCAGGTAGCACGACGCCGACATGGTCCGCAGTGCAGGCCTTGCTGGGTGAGTCCGACACCTCAGCCCCAAGTTCGAAGTTCCACAATCTTCCTAAAGCCCAGAATCCGATATCTGCACCCCAGGCAAAATGCCCGGTTTGTAGGGTTTGGCAGGTTTGGCTCCGACTCCTAGATGGTAACAGCCAGAAAGGACTACATGGGGAAGTGTTTCCCTGGCCGTCATTCTGCGGATGCGCCGTTTGACATTCCCATGCCGCTCGGCCCCTTCTGGAGGTCTCCGGTCATATGTTCGGGTTTAGGGTTTAGGGTTTAGGGTGTCTACCGTTCTGGAGCATTGAAAGCTGAGCAGTTTCTATCAGATTTGATTCCAAGAGCTCTGGGAAGTCAAATCTTCCATTGGTACTCCGGTCCTGTGGGTTCCGCAGTTTGAGGTGTTGCAGTTCTCCAGGGCCTTATACGCTTTACGCAAATCCGCGCAGTGTAACCGCGTTTGAAAGCCCAGATACTCCTCAGACCCTCAGCTTCCAGACCCCCACAAACTCCTGTCTGACCTGTCCCTGACTGCGGAAAACATGAATCTCTGAAGCATTACGACCCCAAGTCCCCAAATCTGTAGTGCCGAAACGACTTCCGAAGCTCCTACGTTCCAAAGCTCCTGTAACCCTAAACCCTAAACCCTAAACCCTAAACCCCTCCTAAATCCTGATTTCCGGAAGACAGGCTCGAAGTACTTACTGCCTACGTGCCCCGCCTTGCTTAGGAAGATTGTGCTCAACATTGCAGTGGGTGGCTATGGTGGTGCTCCGTGCTTCTGGGGCGTGGATGCCTGTCAGGCCGCATTCATACCCTACATAGATCATAGATCTCTTGGTGCATTTACCATCTGGGGTGTGGCTTGGCTGTTGGGCTGAGCTTCAAGTTAAGGGTCACATTTAGTGAGCTAAAGTTCGCCAAGCTTCTGATTCAGACCCCCTGACACATTTGGACAGAAGCCCAAAATCGGGACCGACACGAAGAGGTCTCAAAGATCTAAAGCCTTGCATTGGAAATCTTGGGTTTCTCAACATGCTCATGGAAAGCCTCCAACCCCTTCCAGGAGATCGCCGTCCTCGACATAGCAGTGGAAACAAGCGAAGTAAAGTTGAAGTCTGAAATCACCCCAGGTCCTAGTCCTAAGCCCGAAAGCAGAACAGGAAGTCCCAAACCGCAAACCTTGTGAACATCCCGCTGCTTTTGAGCGGCAGGCTCAGTGTGGTGGCGCCATCGGCTCTAAACTCATCCTCTCGGACATCAGCGTTTGGCAGTAGAGGCAGCTGGCTGCAGCAGAGCACGTCGGGTTTAGTTCAGGTTCGGTTGCTGAAAGCGTTTCGAACTTTGGGGAAGTGGGCCAGGGCTGTCGCATGCAAGGCGCAGGTCAGGGTTTGTAATGCAAGCTTCAGGCTGCGGCGTTCGGCTTACGTGATCCACGCATGTTGACATGCCGGCTGAGGGAGCCAGGCTTGTTCTCTATTTGTTGTGGGCAAATCGTCGTCTCAAGGCTTTGTCAATGCATTCGCCATCATCCGAAGGCCCGAATCTGCAACTCGTATCTTCATCTCAGTTTCCGACATCGCAGTATCGAGGCCTCTTCAACAGCTAGGGGTTTCGTACAGAAGGTTTCATCATCGCTTAGGGCTCCGTGGTTTCAGGTGTTGAACACAGGGGTTTGGCAGTGCAAAGTGTAATGTGCAGGGCAACCTGATGAGGTGGGCCTCAATGTTTGCTGGACCGTGATGTGCATACTACCATAAAACACCGTCATCCTTAAAACGCCCAAACCCCAGAAAGCCAGCAGCCATTGATCGCTAGAACTGAGTTTTCGGACAACCTGTAAAGCCAAGTGTCGCAGAAAGCACTGTGCCACAGGCAGCAGCCACAACGTCGGAACTTTAGTTTCACCGATGGCTGAAAAGGCTTACTCCCTAGCGCCTCGAACCCGGTGGCCTCTGAGAAGCCTCAAGCCTTCACTCCTAAACATCGAAGCCTTGAGGGGTTAAGGCCGTACAGTTTGTCGCTGTCATGTCGTTGCTGTTGCCATCCTGGTTGTGATGGCCGTTGTGATTGTGGTTGCGGTTCTGGTTGTGCACCTAAGGTTTAGATTGAGGGTGTAGGACATGTGAATCCCAACAATCAACTCAAGTTGCCTTGGTATATGGCCTGTCTCACAGGGTGCTAGATAGCCAACAAACTGGCCGCAAAGTGGTTCGTGGCCGTGATGTGTATATAGTGCATGTAGCTTTGCGTCAGCTCCATTGAGAAAAAAGAGTTGCGACAATAAGCACCGATGTCGAAAACACGCGCACACTCTCTCACACTGTCTCTCTTACCGACTCTGTTTCTATGGACTCTTGAAAGTACGTTCGACTTCCACAGGACGTTCTAAAGCGGCAGCCGAGCTTGCTTGCAGCCAACCATTACATGCGAGCTTTTCTGTTTTTGCCTCATCAGACGGGTCGTGCAGCGTGGCGTAGCTGGATTTGAGTGCGATGCCTGGTAATGTCAGCTGCACACTTCGGAATGGGACTGGCAATCCCTGCTGTGTCCGTGTGATCGGATCAGGTAGCACAGAAGCATCAGAGGAACATACCCTGATCGCCGATGGCGAGGTTTCTTGCAATTTGGATGCTGCCACTCTTTCACACATTGCAGCCTGGTACACATCGCAGCCACCTCCAAATACTCATATCTTTCCAGCTGGCGCAAGCTCTGCGGTTGTTGAGCTGACCGCTTCATTGACATCAAATGCTAGCGTTGGGACAGCTGGAACGGATGAGAAGCAAAAGCTAACATTTGTGAACCAGTGCTCCGTGGATGTTTGGTTCCGCTTGTTTTTCAATGATGACCACAAGGACCGTCTTGTCTTCGCCGGTGGTTCCGAAACCTATGAACTTGAAGAGGAGCATGTGACTTCTTTTGGCGCAAAGTTCCAATATCCTCCGAAGAACGGAGTGTCGGACTATCGATGGAATCCGGCGCATGAAGCCAAAGTTGTGGGTAAAGAGGTGACCATCACGTTCCAGCCCACTGTCGCCTTCAACATGACAGAGTTCAAGATGGGGCAGACTAAACTGGTGCAAGATCTCTTCCATAAGTATGATACTAGGCGATAAATTTGGCTCTGCATCTACGAGTAGAAATCCGTACCCTAAGCAAGCAATGCGTCTCCGCCTAAGGGAATTGTGGGTTGCTGATTAGCGAAAACTGGGTTGTGCAACAAACTGCGCATGCTTCGAGCGTGCACAATCTAGTGCAAGGGCGAACACAAGCTTTACCTAAGGTCAGACCTGAGTACTGGTCGACATGACAAACCCGCGCTCGCGCACGAAGGGACCCGTAAGGCGAAGCCGTGGGGGGTGTCAAGATGCAGGCATGGAGCAGTACATTGAATAGCGCGCGAAATACATTACTAGCAGTTGCGGTGTCAGGCAGCCCGGATGTATGTTGCTGGTGGTGAAACTCCTTCATCATGGCAGGTTAGTACCGAGGTCGGAGCAGCCTTCATGATCGACCTTGTTTCTTTAAACGACAACTTAGCGGCCAGTGAAGGGTGCGAGGGGTGCGGTCAACGGCATGCGTGCCCAAGCCCGAAACCCCATCTGGTGATTGACTTCCATAACTCTGGTGGCTTGGCCGCTAAGCCTTATTTAGAGCCGAAGTCCCGAGGACAAATCTGGCGACGGCATCCTCTCAGAAGAGGAGATGCTGGGGATTTTCGAGGCTCTGTCGGTTCCAAAGACCGAGGTGCAAGCGCTGCTCAGCAGTCCACGAAGTACAATGTTTGGTGTTTACTCGGCTGAGCAAGTTCTGGTACAGGTTCAAACTCAAGATTTTTGATTTAGCAGCAAGCTGAACAAGTAAGGCTGTTTCAGCAAGCAGACGCCAATCGGGACGGCAAAATCCAAGTACAGGAGTTCATATCTTGGCGGCTTGGCAAAGTTACTTGCGATTGCAGCAGGATCCTTGCCCTCCGTGCAGTTTAGAGGCTCTGAGTTAAAACCCTAAGCCTCTAACTCAATGTTGAGTTTTTTTGGCCGCCAGGCAGTTTGTTTTTTTGGCAGATTGAATGGGGCTCTGTGCTCTTTGCCTCGTCTCGTTTACCTGACCGTCAATTCCTATATGTGGGAATTTCTTTATGGTTGGGTCAGGGTCCTTGGATATCAGGGGAAGTGTAGTTGTGCGTCGCGATCGTCCTGCAAAAGCTTGATTGCCAGTCAAGGCTCATGACGGAGCCTGCGACACCCAAGGGCGACTCAGGGTGATGTAGCTTCCTTTGACAGAGACGCCAAACGCAAGTGATGCTCTAAAATGTTTCACAGCCTCTTGCAGTCCATTCTTCAGGCTGGAGTGGCGGTCGTGCCTGCAACAAGCGGCACGTAGCGCATACTGTGCTAACAGCTCAGCGCGCTGCAAGGGAAAAATCTTTGCCAGGAGCTGTTTGGCAAGAAAGGTCATGTTGTCACACTATCGGTCTCTGTGGGTTCGCATAGGCATGGCGATTATGGTTGCCACATGTGCAGGTGCTAGAGGTTACATGATGCGTGTTTCGTGGTGACATTTCGGCGCGGCATAGCATGACAAGCTGAGTGATGCTGAGGGCTCGTAATCTTTCCCCGCAGCTTTACGCCTTGTAAGCCTAAGCCCTAGATCTGCATGCCCACAAAGGGGTCTTCTGAAGGGTATCTCTACATCCCGCGCTTGCGAGTTCGGAACCCAGGACCGCGGCTTGAGAGTTGAGGGTTCGGGGTCGACTTGGGGGTGCTTGAGACAACCAAGGTGCAAGTTTGGGTCTTCGACGCATTTTGATTGCAGGTGCCGGGTAAGCCAAGCACCTTCAAGCCATGGACCTCAAGGTTCATCTGTCGTAGAGCAGCAGTAGCTAAAAGACCACAGAACGCCAGTCAACCTGCCAGTAACATCCCATGTGGGATTCCGGATCAACCTCGCCAGAAAACAACAGGAAAACCATGGAAAGCCCTACACCCCACCACATAGAACCCTTCCTTCCTGAAGCTGCCACCCTTCCTGCGAAAAAGGAGTCATGGCGGCACCAGCGGCACCGCCACCGGGTTGGATAACACCGTTTCTCGGATCGGTTCAGGGTCAAAGCTTTGGGGATGTGTGTTTGCGGATTCTGGCGGTAGGAGTTCAAGGTTTACAGGGTTCACTTCCGCTGGAGGAACTCGGCTTCGGGATTTAGGGACTAGTGTTCAGTAGCGTAGAGGATGTAGGATTTCGGATGCAGGGTTTCGGATCTGTCTGGCGTTAAGGATTTTGGGTTTCGAGTTCAGGAGGCTCACCTCGACCCGCGAGTAGCACTTGTCCTTGCCGTGAAACCCAAGTAAAGGGCATATGGGTCGTTGCTAGTAATTTAAGTGGCATTTTGGGAGTGTAGGTCTTCGGGGCTCTAAACCTTAGCCAGAAACCCAAGTCCTGCCCCGTAAGATCTACACCCCACATGCCTGAAGCTAAACCATGCACGATGCAGCCCAGGCTTACGGCGGCACAGATAGTGGAGCGCATGACGGAGGAATACGTGGTTCTGTGTATCCGCTTGAAGACCGGTTCGGGTTGAGAACGCCTCCGGAGTAAAGGTTATAGCTTGTACAGGCCGGAACCTTCATTACCACCAGATTATCGATGATTTCTCCTTCTGTATGCTTTTTCAGACCTTCATCCTCAGACTCTCAAAACTCCCTGCTGCACGAGCCACGAGGATCACCAGTATCTTCTTGCTGCGCATCTCAGTGGCAACTTATCATGTTTCGGTTCACGGGTTTGTGGTCCATGAACTACAGGCGATGTCAGGTACAGGGTTTGCAAGAGTTCGGTGCTTGGGATGCCAAGGTGCCATGTTCAGGTGCCGTGGGTTTTCCGAATCTTTCTTGTAACGGCGGGAGCTCCTGAACAAGAGGGTGCGGTTGCTGGGGGCAAGAACTCGTGCTACTCTTTCAGTTGCCAACGGTCGGGGATGTTGCAATTGGCGCCGTCGTCGCCTGAACGAAGGGTTTGATTTCCTGAGACGCGCAACTTGTGAAATAGGCCCATGGCCCTTTGTGTGTGTGTTTTTTTTGTTGAGGGGGGTCCTTCCGATTAAATACTAGGGGTACCTGTTCTTTCTTTCATCAGATGTTCTTTCTGTGTCAAGCGAATAAGTTTGTCGCGACAAAACCCTTGCTTCCCAATCAGAAGCCCCGAGCCCACTGTAAACCCGATTTCACTAACTTCTGTACCATCCTATCATATTCACCTGCTGCAGGGGCTAATTAAGATTTTCAGGAGGCCTTCTTGTACCTTGCATCGATGCCCGGGAGGCTCAGATCCAGAGTCCCAAAAACTAGGGGGTACCTGTCTTGGGGGTCGTCAAAATAAGAACAGAATCCTACTATTTCGTCTCGTTTTTGGAGTCCTTGTTTTTTCTGAAGTTGCCATATTTACAGGGACAGTAGATTTACTTTACAGAGACTCTTTGAAGGGTAAGGTATTTTCTGCTTGTGTACCAGGCTGTGTTACCAAGATCGGTTACCAAGAACATCTTATAGTGCAACTCCAACCGAAACAGGCCTCTCGTCTCTGAACTTGAAGGGTCCACAAATGTTACCGCTGTGGCATTAGATCCCAACAGTCGTTGCGGGGATGGTTTTCTGTGTCCAATCTCAGCTTCTGGGGCTTACATCCAACAGTTGAGAAATGTTGATCTTCTGGCTTTTCTGATTTACAGCTGATGCAGCGTTTCACTGGAAACTGTCCCACTCCAGCACTTGCTCCTGGGGGATGCAAGTTTTTATCAGACAGCCACCAGCTGCTGCTAGGCCAGTGGGCCAGCCTCACTGCGCGAATGGCACCGTTTGGGAGTGCCCATGGAGCCCCGGCGGTGAACAGCGCAAGGCAAAGAAGTAGCATCAGCAGGGTTGGCAGCAGCTTCAACAGTAGTGGCAAGTAGAGGAAGAAAAGGTCGGCGTCTAGCACAAGCATGAGCAGTAGCAGCAGGAGTAGAGTCGAGGCAGTGGTAGGAGGAGAATATGCTTAGTACTAGATAATAGTAGCAGCAGCAGCAGTAGGAGGAGGAGGAGGAGTAGTAGTAGTAGTGGCCCGAGCCTGAAGTCGACAGTCCTTATCGCACAACCGCAGAATCACAGACCAAGACAGATTAAATCCACAGTTTTAGGTTTGGTGAAGACATCTCAGGCTCCAGCGCCAACAGCAATGGCAGTGCGGGATGGAGGGAAGTGTTTCTTGGAGCGGTTCATCTTGTAGCTTAGCGGGATCCAGCAGGATGGTTGACGTGAGTACAGACCCCCCCCCCCCCGCCCCGCAACAGGACAATCGATTGCATGATGATCGTACAGGGTTTGGGCTTGGCAAGCCTTTTTAATGAGTTGACCTCTATCGCATATCCCATCCACGTTACATGCTTGCTTCCGAGCTTGCTAGCATTCTACGATCCTTTCGACTGCCTGCCGTCAGGGCCGTCATGAAATGAAGCCTGTGGGTTCAACCTCCGCAGCACATGCCCTCAATCAGGTGCGCCTGGTGGAGCGCTGTCAATGGGAACTGAACATCCCAGACTTCAGCGCTTGCAGCTTGCCCGTATATTCGATTACTGTTGCATGTCGAGGGGAACAGCCCAAAAACAGAGGCACACGACGACATCTTTGTGTATCACGTGGCTCTAGAGTCCTAGTTCGAACAAAAGATAACGGCCTCCTCCTCCATCTCGATCCGTCTGTTCACGATCGTACGAAGGTGATATCTGCGGTGGGGAGGCATCCTTCGCTGGACACTTAATCGGCAAGAAGCACCTCAACAAGCCTCTCGTCATGAAGCTTGGGGTTGGGATGTTGCATTCCCCCTATTCCGACACCCCGACGATTAAACCTTTTGTACATGTTACTGCATCCAGACCTGCAGGCGCGGCAGCATTTGAGGCTTGTGGAATCTAGGGTTCAAGCCAGAAAGTCCGGGACAGCTGGGAAGCATTAGCATAGTCACATAGTCGTACTGACCCCGCGAATTAACACTGACAGACTGACAGTCTCAGACGCCGTCTTGCTAGGCCTCGAATGTTCCAGCAAAGTGGCCCTGCAAAATCTGCAACGTCGCCCACGCTTGCGTTGCATGTCAGGCAGTGTGGGCACCACCGCGACCAGTGGTATGTGGCACTAGTGCCAAAAGTAACTATGCTGCTCAGCCCTAACCTACAACCCTACCTTAACACAGTGCAGTTGCTCAACAATCAATGAAAGAATTGGGTCAAGCTCCAAAGCTGAGTGCCAAACCGGAATGCAAGCATCGCAAGCATCAGCTCAAGAATCCTTTGAGGTGGGCTACAGTGTAAATGGCAGCGGTGGCTCACCCCAACCGCATGAACGTGCGACCCACCGTAAGCTCGCAGCCTGACCTGGGATATGTGCCCGAAGGCCCGAACTCCTCATAACCTCAGAGCAAGCCTTGATTCAGAGTTTTGAGCCCGAGCCCTTGGGTCAAGTCTTTAGACTATACATTGCTAGGCGCTGTAGGTTTTAAGTGTTAGGGGTCGGGTTCAATGAAATTTCGTCAGGCTTTTCCACAAGTTGTCTGAGAAGCAGCCAATTGTCCCGATCTCAGTGGATTTCATGATTTCTACCGGTGTGTATGCAATCCTTGCCTTACAAATCAAGCTGCAAGAGCTGATTATTGTGGCTAGCATATCTTTAAGCTTTGGAGTTGATGGCAGCCATTATGGATGTGATGAGCCTTTAGGCTTGGAGGGTCGAGGAGGTAGGGTTCGGAGTTGAGGCTTCGAAGATTCAGGCCTGAAGTGTCGGTTGAGGGGGCAACAGCTACTGGTTCGGGCAGCAGCGGCTCATCGGCGGAAGCTTGAAATTGCCTTCAGAACCTTGGCATTTCAGACTTTCAGACTCAGCGCAAGTTGGGCTTGAGCACGTCTATTTTTGGGGCTTTGGGGTTTTCCGGGTTTGTCGTGTAGTGCTCCACAGCCGGCAGGGTGTGGCTGGGCCCGTCGGTTTTGGGGATTCGGGTTTCATGTGCGACTATTTTCGCCATGGATTCTCTGCCACCCCACCGAAGACATGACATGACATGAACTGAGAGTCCGAATCCGCGCCAGTCAGTGCAAAGTGGCAGCTCAGTGGCACTGAAGTAACAAGAAGATGAGATATTTACACTCATCGAAGAAGCCAAGCCTACGGCTTCTTTCCTGTTCTGGGAAACCAAGAGGCCACATACATCGAAGACTTGCCACTTGACAGCATCAAATCAATGGAGCCCAACAAGCTCTGCCTTCAAGCACATGCAAACCTCGACACCGTAGGGCCCTGGCCTTCACCTGTCATCCAGCGGCTTTGGCCCAGGCGGAGCAGAAAGCGGGCTATTGGCAAGTCTGGCCATTCATTAAGAATGGCTGGAAGGGAGTCTTGGCCGCTGTTGTGATCGTTGTTGTATAGTCTTGAGATGTATGCAGCCAAAAACGTGCTTGTCAAAGGCTAGGAGGCTAGGGTTGACAACGAAGCAGCTGCCGAGGTTTCGAAGCTCATGCGAGGTTACAGAGGCAGTAGCACGAGCGAAAAGTGTTCTTGGATAATGTACTCAGCTACAAAACTCAACGTGTGTGGAAGTGTGGAGCGTCCTGTCTTTGACGAGCGCTTGACTCATGCGTGCGATTGCTTGCAATTCTCAGTCTTGGATGTGGCCTCTGGACTGGGATGCAAGGGGATCATTAAGCCTTACGATTGCATGGCACGAGGGTGATAACATCGAATCCGATTTCATAATGCCGAACGGCGGATGGAATCCTGAAAGGGAACCGTTCGCTATAGCAACTACAGCTTGAACAGCTTGGTTGAGAAACGTGTTGGGGCAGAATTTCGCAAGGAGAGCTCCTCTTCAACCACATCGACGGGGAGGTGGTCATCCGACGTGGCACGCCGGCCAATGGCCCTCCAATCCAACTGGCAACTACGGTAGGTTTGCCACCCGCGACTCCTCTGAGGCCTCCTAGGGCCGAACCGCCATATCGATCCCCAGAGCCGCCAACTCCGCCCGCTCCGTGGATTGGGTATCGACCACCCCGTGAAAGTGACAACCTGAGCACGGCTGCTGTCTTCGACGGCCATTTCTCAGACGCGGCTTCGGACGCGCCACCATCTTTAGGCTACCACTACTACAGCACCTTGGCTTTGTATGGCTTGCCCGTAGCATGAAACGACAGAGTGCGCGCCGAAAAAGGGCATCTCTTGCCATGGCGACCCTGGATCCGCTGTAACGCCGCTGTATTATTTTGGGGGTTCCTTATTATAATTATAGTATAACGGGCCCCAAAACCCTATTCTTATTTATTAAGGTATGTCCCCAAGAGCTGAAACGATGGCTCAGGCGAGACCGCACGGAGCAAGGCGCAGTTCTTGCAAAAGCAGCTGGAGCAATACGTCGACAGTGTCACCTGCAGCGTCTCACCTTACATTCACCACCTGGAAGCATACTGTTTGCATCATACTGCTGTTTGATACCCGGTGTCCGCTCATGTCCCAGGCGCGTGCAATATCAAGATCAAAGTCAACGAGTTCAAGGATCACTTGGTTTCCAGAATCTTGACCCCGTTTCAGCACACTTCCAGAAACTAGAGCCTGAGGATTCGGGGCTTTCCGCTTTGGGGTCTGCGTAAACCCCAGCATGCTGCAATGATCAGGTGCCTTATCCGAGCACCAGCACCCCAGAACCAAGAAACATGAGGCATGAGGATTCATCAGTCGATCGTTTACTGCAGCCTGTTGCCGAAGGGCCAGCTCAAGCCCTTCGGAGATAATGAAGAGTCCCCAAGCGAGCAACTGCCCCGAGTTTCGGCTGCATGATGGGCTTCCGAGCTCGGTTAGTGAGTTCAGCACTTGAAGGGTTGGTAAATGGCGATCTCAGGCAGCCACTTCCGTTCGTTGGAGAAGCGGGTTGCCGGCCAACCGCAACCTGTCGTCATCTGGACACACTCGAACTTGCTTTTTGTCGCTATCTTAATTTGTATGCTGAGACTCGGAGACAGTTGCTTAGTGTAGTCGGTTGCTAGTTATCGTATAAGTTACATGTTCCGCAACGCTGTTACTTCTAGGTGACCGCTTCGGGGCATGTTTGCATTCCCTCGTTGCCTTACAGAGGTGCGTGTGCCCTTGAGTCTACGAGCAGGTGAATGCACCAGCATCTCTATTCGAGCATGTCATCGTCATTGCTGCTACTGCCGACGCTGCGAGTCTCAACCTTTATCGGTTCTATCAGTGCCCCTATCGTGAGGTTCCTTATTGCTATGACGGTTGATTAGTCATGATCAGTTCCATCTTGCCGTCAGAACTGGTGTTGCAAGTTATTTGGGGTTCTGAAGGCAAAATATTTCCATGCATGGAGACAAGATGTGGCTGAGACGGACAGGCCGGAAGCGGGACAGCCTCTATGCCAAATCCCATCAAACACTGTCACGAATCATTTGGCGAGAGCAATGAACCGCCACACGTATACAAACTGAGCTCTTGAGATTCACATTCATCGCTAAGCGCCCAAGCCCACACCGCAGAAACTCTGGCAATGTCATCCAAGGCCCGTTTTCAAGCAGGCAGTGCCGAGCAGGCACAGAGGCTCCGACGACGGAACTGAGGGTTTGCAAGCGATTGAAGTGTTTAAATGTTTGAGTATGCTCCTAAAGCCGTCTACTTGTCCGTAAAGTCTTGCGAGTCTTGGGCGACTGAAACACGCAGGCTTTGTCCAGATTTGGGCTAGGGGTTCAGGGCCCATGTTTCCCGACATACAGCTTTGTTGAAGCAGGGAGTTGAGTAATTAGTTGAATGTCCTTGCCAGACTTCGAGGAGGACTGTTGGTCCTGAAGTGCCCTCACAGGCTAGCGGCCTAGCGCACAGGATATACATAGTGCTCGCTTCGGTGGCTTCACAGTGCCGACGTACTTTAGGCACAGGTATGCCAGTATGGAGCTTGTATGACAAAGGGCCATGTTGTACTTTAGAGCTGAGTATTCAGGATGCAAGGATTTTTCGGTTTCTGACGTGCCGCAGGTCTGAGCCTCCAAATGGACCTGGTTCGTTTCTCCCTGGAGGTGGCTGGGTTAGTGGGCGTTGGGCATGGTTTTCGTGCAGAGTGTGGTGGATGTCACCCAGGATTCTAAGCCCCTCTGGAGATATCAAAGCGCAATCAAACTTGGATGTGATTTCAGCGTGTATGTGCACAACGAGGTTCCGTTCGAACTTAAAAAGACTTACACTCGTCGACTTGTTTCTTGACTCCCACTGGTTGCCTAGAGGAGGGCAGTGGGTAGAGCAGGACTGTATCATAGCAGGATGTTTGTAGGTAGTATAGGGGCCTTAACAATTACCAAGACTATTTTGGGGGCCCCTTATTATAAATATAGTATAGTATACCCCAAAGCCCGATTCTATTTCTAAAGGCCCCTGCGTTAGGATTTGTGATAAAGGGCTCACCGCGAGCCTGCCAAATCGAGACCCACCGAAAGTCTCGGATGATGAAGCTGAGATACAAAAAGACAAGAAGTAGCATTCCCCTCTTCCTCAATCGTAGACACCTTCACAAGCCCCCAATGCCAGACCCCAACCCTGAACTCAGCACCCTGATAGCTGTAAACTCTGAAGTGTTGGCACAAGGAGGAGTGGAGCGCCTAAGGCGGGGCAGCCAGAAGCTTCTTGCAGTGCGGAGTTATATCTGGAGTATGGGCTCAAGTGATATTGTGGTTCGGTCTTTGAAAAACTGCATGTGTCGTTCTTGTCAATGTGAGTTGAGTTTTGAACTTCCCTTTAGGTTCAGGAATAGGCATCTAAATTGAAGAAGCACCACCATCAGTAAGACATACGGTGCTATACCTACCGGTGTCATCCAACGGAACTCGCAAGTCGATTCATCTGCCAGTCTCTGGGTCTTTTTGTCTTTGTGTGCCGCATGGTTCTGACACCGGCTTCCATTGCATCCGATTTTTTGTGCCAATGCAAGGTAGTCTGTTGCTGCACTGTTGCTTCTGTAGACGTGAAGACTTCTCATGCTGTCTATGCCATTGAGATTTTGCAGGTGCTTCTGTTTGAGCATGCATTTTGTGGAGCTGTACTGTCACCCACGTCTTCTTTGCTTTTCTCAAGTGGCTTCCAGTGTTGTGCCACCAGTTTCGACTACTTGGCGAACTCTGTCGCATGTTTCTTTTGCATCGTCTACACTGTCTACACTCCTTTGTCCCGAAATCGTTGATATCGCCAACCTGTAGTAGTACTCGCACTGTACATGTATTCGACCATTGTCAATGCAGGTAGAAGCAGCAGATCCAGTTTCCAGCAGGGTCTCTGTGCCTGCTCCTTCATCTTTTCGAACGTAATGCCACGTATACATTCCGCTGCTGAGGAATTCATACATCAGGGAAAGCCATTTTCGGAAATGCTCCATCTCGGACAAACTCTGTGTGCTTTGAACATGTGCAGCGGTGACACTATATGTCGTTCTTGCCGGCCAACGTAGCATTGCTGTCCGGCGTCCGATCCCACCTAATGGTCCATGTTAGTTGTTGTTGACATGACTAGTGCTCCAGGCTTCCATGGTACGAGGCGTGGTTGCAAGTGCCAACTGACGGTGAAGAGGCTGGGGGTTTGAGGAATTCAGGCTTTGGAGTTCAGGATTTGACTCGCGAGGATAACAGCTCTATGAGAATGCTTTTCCAGAGTTTTGGTGTGACTTGAAGAGGGGTTCCGGACAGTGGAACACTTTGGAAATCTGAAGGCAGGTCTGTGCGGCATTGCTTGAACAGTTTTGCGCTAGATGCGCTCGGTGGTGTATGCTGTTTGCGTGGGCTTCGGCTAAGGAGTGCAAGGTTTTGTGCCCCACAGTTACACAGTCGCCGGTAGCCCGCCTATCTGTGGATGTCTAACAGCATGTTGTTTTCGAAGGGTCATACGCTTTTTGGCCTTGAGGCCCGGAATCATGGAAGCACGTGCTTGATCTTACAGCGGTGACCAGTTGTCACCTCTTCACATTTTTTTCTGTTTTTCTACTCGCCTCTAGGAGGGTCAGTTTGGATACATAGTTTTGCTAAGTTATACTCTTCAGCCAGCCTACCTATTACTCTCTGTCTGCAGCCTCCCAGCCCCCAGGGGAGGCGACGACTTTGTGTGCGTCTTCAGCTTCTGCTGTCGGTGAGGCCAGCATAGCATTCCCAGGGCAGCAGGCTGTCCTGCCAGAAGTGCGAATCCGGCTGCTATGACAGTCGAAGAAACTGCAGTCATGCGAGCCTCACAGGCTGGACGTGTTTTCTTTCGAGGCTCCACGAGCTTCGATAGCACGTTCTACAAAGCCTTGGCTCACTTGGGCAATCCACGCACAATCTTCTGCAACCTTCTCGTGTTGCGTCCTTTTCGAGTCCAATCAGCCTTTGTCAGATTGAAGATTACGGGGATATTGCAGGACATTACAAACTACACCCGCAATAAGAGAAACTCCTAAACCTCAAACATGCGGCAAATACCATGAGATATATCGTAGAACCTCAACCGGATGCTATAACGTCTTGAGCAAAACACGACTTCCCCTGACGAGCTCAAGTCGCTGGTGAAAAAGAGAGTCTGCTTGTTTCAGGGCTTAGGGTGCAATTTTGTGGTTTAGGGTTCAGGGTTTCGGGCACTGCTGCTTTATGGAAGCGTTTCCCCTGCAATGGTTGGGGCTTCAGGGCTTGTGGTACAACTACAGCACCGCAAGGCATCAGTCAGAATTTCAGAGCGCCCGCATCCTGGCAAAGCTTCATCCTCCGTCAGCTCGCGCCAGCACCCAATCCTCAGTCCAGCAAGTTTCTGCATCAACCTGACCGAAGCAAGTTCAACACCCCCAAGGTCAAGTTTACCTTGTTTGCTTCTAAGTACATCAGTCATCTACAGTATTCGCAGAGGATGCCGAAGTTTGCACCCGGCTCCACATAGAAGCCTCAGGAACTAGTTCACTCATGAGAGAAATGTATATGTAGACCTGCAGTGTAACAGACCCCGAGCCCAGCGTTGTCTTCCGATGTCTCGTGCTCGACACGACTTTTGGCGCTTTCGGCTTGCACACCAATTTTGGAGAATCTTCTTCATCGCGGCAGGCTTCACATGACACATATTTCACGTTTCTCGTAGTGCTCTGTATCTATCTTGCATGGATCTATCTATTGATCTATCTGTCCATCTGAAGCGTTTTCGGAACGGACTGTGTGAGATACCCTGAGTGTTTACCTTCGGAAGCCTTCACAGAATTCCAAGACCAATCCTGCATCCTATGCGCAGCCGCAACACTAGCCAACCCTACACTTCGATCGCAAACCATCCTCAAACGCTGACCGCTGAATCGTAGAAGGCCTTCAAGAGGCCGGAGCCAAGCCGAAATCCTTTTTTGCATGCACGCGAACGGTGACGCTTCATGGCCTCCGTTTGCTGCTGCTGCCGGTCTGCAGTACTTGTGATGTGTGGTTCTCTAGGGCTCAGAGGAGGCTGCAAGCTCTGTGTATGCCCTTATAAACCCGGGGACCTACACAAGCTAAGCTGCATTGAAAAGGCGTCCAGGATGATTCCGACACCATGAAAGCCGTAATGCAACTGATCCGTAAAGTGTATGCCTTGATCTGTCTCGTGGCTCAGCGGGTTGCGTAAGTTTTGAGGATCGAATTTCTGTAGTTCTTTTGAATGTTGGTCTCAAGCTTTGGTGTTCATGCTTGCAGGGCTGCAATGGGCTTGGTTACTTAAGGCCGGATGCGTGCAGTGGCGCGGCAAGCGCCCAGAGCATGCAGGCAGTGTGCCAGTGGGCAATTTGCAACTTGTTTTGCTGTGCCATTTCTCGAGATCTTGGCACATGACCTGTGTATGCGATGTTGTGTCTTTGATTTGTTCAGTCTTGTTCTGGTTTAGTGCATCCGTGCGTTCGAAGAGCCTGACATCTCTCGTTTGGCTATGCACTCCAGATCAGGGATGTCCTCTGCCTAGGCTCAGGTCGCATATGCGGCTTGAGAGTTTCCTTCGGAAGAAATTGCAATGCGCTCGAAACTTTCCAAGACTCCTTGAACTGCATCCTGCTTAGCATACTCAGCTTTACCGTTTTGCCGATCGACCTGGAGTTCCTTGCAGTTGTCGAAATTGGATCTCTAAAAGGTATGCTGCTGCTTTCATCGTAGTTCGCGACATGTGTATATACACGGATGCCTCATGTAGAACATCTATATTCTATGTATATATATATATATACACATACATATACTCTCGTATTTTCGGCTAAAATATGCACATAGGTATATACATAGACAAAAGCTTGCACATACGCATACATTTGTACATGCACATGCGCGTGCACATATACACATACAAATACACATACAATTACATATACAGACACAGTCAGACACATATACAGCATATACATCTACGTATACATATACATGTCCATATGCATGTACGTAGACATATATACCGAGGTACGCGCGTACGTACATACATACATAAAGTACAGACAGACACGTCAGTGTGCGTACAATTGCACGCATATATTTGTTTTTTACCGTGCGTCGGGGCTATCTGGAAACATGGATGATGGCAGTTTTCATGAAGATGGTCATGGTATGACCCTCAGTAATTACGGTAACCATGGTCAGGACAGCGATGATAATGGTAGCGGTAACATGGCAACAGTTCATGGCAGCAAGACTGCCACCAGCACTAGCTCGCCGATGGCAGGGTTTTGGTGGAAAGCACTTGCACAATAGGAGGCCTTGATCGGACTCTTGGGCATGTCCCACGCCCTGCGACACCAATGTCTCGGGGGCAGGGTAACATGAATGGTACATGGGCCAACAGGTAGCATTCTGGCCTGCTTCGACTCCCAACTTAGCGACTCCAAACGACCCGAACGCGTCTTAGGGTTCTTACCGTGGCAAATCTAAACAGCCCACTTCGAAATCCTGGTGCGATTTTGCTTCAATGCCAAACTTCAGCTCGGGGTTTAGGCAAATTCAGAACCTGCAGCAGACGAGTTCGCGGCTCCAGGGCCATTGCCCTGCGTCCGACGCGCATGGCACCCCAGCTGGCGGATGCTGCGAGAGGCCGTTGATCTTCTACTCGGTTTGGGGTCTAGGGTGCTCTCAGCAAACATGGCTTCATTATTCGCGATATTTGATTTCGTCGTTGCAAAGTTAATTGCTGTCAATTGCTGGTGTTGCTGTTTGTCGTTGATGGTGGTGGCGATGCTGTTGTATCTGCTCCTCTCTTACTCGAGTTATAAGTACCACTCTGATTTTGACTAGGACCAGTGCTGTCTTAGTGCGTGGCAACATCTATGGCAGCGCGGTCATTCGAACTTACTGGCTCGAGTTGCACCCGCTGCATACCACAAAGACCAACAAGACAAGTTTCAATGATGAGCCTTCTGCAACCCGATGTGGGCATACGAATCCGATGGACTCTGCTTCCAACCTGTCGTTGGCAAACTCGGGATTCTCAGAAGCTGAACTCCCACCACCCACAACATTTAATGAAGGTTCCTCAGCTATCGATTTTCCGCTTGCTAGGTTTGACTCCTTCCGCCAGCAGCACATGGAAACCACCTGGGGGGGCAGGCCCGGTGTGGTTCGAATAGGCCGAGAGATGCACGGGCGTCTATTTGAGAGTATCGTGCAGGCCGCCCGCATAGAACTCTTGAGCAGGTGACGGTAGAGGGTGGCTTGAGCTGCACCCTAGCTGCCGATCACGCGTTCCACCTGACACATTGCGACTTCTCGGAATCCTCAGTGTTGGGTAAGGGCGTTTGTTGACATACTTTCCTCCCAGGCTACAGCCCCTCATCCAGCAGTACAGCAAGGCCGCCCAGCAATGGAGGTGGGACGCATACACCCGCAGTAATTACTACGTATTCTAGGCTTAGTATTGTAGTGATCTGCCCATGTTTATGATCAGTTTCGTTGCTGTCGTCGCACTCAACCCCCCCCCCGTCCCCGCCGCCCCTCCCGATGTTCCCTTCATAGCAACCGCAAGATTATGGGACAGATCAAAGCCATCCATTCGTCTAGCATGAGTTTTGCGTCGAAGCTTGCCAAAGTCCGCCATATATTAGCAGCAGATCAGGACAACAAACCCTGCAGGTTGAACCTGGGCTTGAGGATGGAGTATGCTAGGGGTTTCGGATTGCGGGATTTCGAAACAAACTCCATCCGAATCGTCCTTGTTTGCAAAAGCCTCAGAGCAAATGCCAGAGCCAAGCATTCTCGGGCTCAGTGTTTCGGCTTGCGAGGCTTTCAGGGCTTCTTTTGGCAGTTTCGGCTGTAGGAATTCAAGGGCTGGGACTCGAGTCTGTTTGTCCACAACGTCCGGTATTTTTGACCTTTGACGCAGCAACTCTGACTTCGAGGGTTCAGGGTGTTCCCGATTCACCAGTCCTTCGCCAGGGGGCTGCGAGACATCCTCCATGTACAAATCAGTGGAGGAGGCAGGACGAAGGATAGAGTTTACGGTTGACGGGTTTTGAGAAGCGGGGTTTGTAAACGGCCGTAGAGGGGTGCGTTTTGCGGGGCCGCCAAACAGAAGCTACTCGAACCAGGGCGCTCCGAATGCAAGGCAAGTGGAGAATTGTAAAGCTTTGTGGCGACCACAGATCATCTGAGCCTGGACAGCGCATGGTGATTCGGTTCACAGTGCCGGCCGGGATCAGTGTTAGGCATTGAAGCTTCTCGGACGAAGGAATTGAATGTTGCGGGTTCGGCCTTCGGTTCCAGGAATTCAGTGCAGGTTTTGAGATGTTTTGGCGTAAAGGGGGGCACTCTTCCAAGACAAAGAACAGAGCTGGATGAAATAAACGAACAACAAGAGCCAACGCGGAATTCCAGACAGAGATGAGACACACGGACATGCAGCAAGCAAGTCTAATGTCAGATCGCGTTATTGAACAGCCGCCGTAACAACAAAAGCCTCGGTCTCGGGCTTTGGGCTTAGAAGAGTATCCGTGAGTGAGGTTGGTATAGCTGAATCTACGGTTCAGAAGTGACTTAGCAGGGGTGTTCTGACTCCTACCTACCTGCCTACTCGGGCTTCGTCCATCAGGGTTTATGAGACAGGAACTCTGAACAGAAGCAGGCGCATGGGATTTCGGATTCAAGACGTCGGGCTGAGGAATTCAATTTCCGTTTCCTTGGTGGTAGTTAGACATTGAGAAAGTCTGCTCTGCGGAGACTCGGATCTGACACCCCTGGACCTTGCAATTCCATTGCTAGAGCTTCACAGCAGTCCGCTTCCTTGGCTTGGCATGCTTGCAAGAGCTTGGAAGAGACGTTTAAAGGTGAAGGATAGCAGCTAGGATTTTGTGCTGCTGCGTGACCCTGAAACCCTCTCGACCCAGAAGCCTTTGAAAACTAGCCTTTATGTAAGACCCAAAGCCTACATAACCGCCGCAGCACAAAGAACACTGAGCTCCAAGCCCTGCCTCGCAACTCTTATAGAGTGAATACGATGCTTTCTCTGGCACAGGCTCAGGAGATGATGGCGTTGCTTCACAGGCCAGTTCACTCGGTTACTTTAGTTTTTGAGGTTCAGAGTTCGGAGTTTAAGGCTTAGTAGGGTCATCGGGTGTTCGACCAGAAGCTTAAGGCTTAAGGTCTGCAGTACGGTCTTGCAGGACTTGGAGTTGGAGGGTTGGTATGGTTGTGATCCTTTTGCATTTCCAGTTATGCAGACGTCGGGACTCCACACACATGCTTATTTCTGAAAGCGGCGCGTTTATGCTCGTTCTGTTTCCCGATTTTGCTGTGGCCTTGAAGGCTTTGGGCTTGGGTGTCGGGGTCTCTCGTGTGTGGATCGTAACGTGTTGCGTCAATGCGTAGTGCGTTCTGACAACATAGGTCTTTTGCCCCGAACGCGTCGAGATGTCCATATGAGCGCTTGTAGGGTTTAGTGAGAGCCGGCAAGTTCGGGGGTGGGAGTTCAGCTTTCTGTTGGTCCCTGTCATAGCTAGCGCCCTTGAAAAGAAATGAAAAGACAGAAGCAATTTGCTACTGCAGCTGTTGAAACCCTAAGCCTGAGAAAAAACTTCATGCCCCACAGTGTATAATGCATAGCGCTTTAAGTTCTGGACTCACAGGGTCTTAGCCATTACTCGTGGAGTCACAGACTCAAACTAAGCAACGCTTCGCTTGTACAATCAGTCACAAAGCTTACGACCGCATCCCCGGACACACGGCTCTTTTATCCAAAAGCCCACACCGTGTGCACGAATCTCGGATGCCAGGACGCGGTCGAAGGCTTAGGCTTATGAGGGCCGGTTTTCAGAAACTTCGAGACCGCAGAAGTCTTGAACAGCGAAGGCAGGCTCAGACTTTGCTTGATTCCTCGATCAGCCTCCCGGGTCAGGAACATATCCGATGAGCTGCTACGGGAGGCCTTGCAGGGCTGGTTCTGAGGAGTTGATTGTTCCCTGAATCCCAAACCTCTAGCTGTATATCCAGAACCTTTGGAGTGTAAAGTGTGCGGAATTCTGTAAGTCTCGTTACCTCAAAGGGTTTATTGGGCTGCAGGTTTCGGTGCTAAGGCCAGGTTTAGGGCTCATCGCCCTTAGGTTCAGGATCTTGTTTCCGGAATGAGCAGCGAAGCCTCTAAAGCTGGCAAGCCCAAAGCCCAAAAAGCCGAAGCCCTAAATGCGCTGGGTCGAGGGTGGATATTTGGGATGCACGGGCTTGCTTTGGCGCGGTTCATTTTTTGGACACCCTTCTCCCCAGTCCAGGTAAAGGGACCTAAGCCACGCTACCGCTTGAAGGCCCCGTAAAGCCTAAGCCCCACGGTCTGGGACAAGTTCACGCAACACATCCTGGTCTGCCAAGCAGCTGCGAATGTTCATGCATTTGGCACCTTTGGCCTCCCTTTGGCGCTCTACGACCTGCTGTATTAGCGGTTAGGTTTCAGGTTCCAAATGCACGGTCATCATAGACAGAGCAGCCAGGACGAGGACTCAACAGGCTTCTGATCACCCAGCCGAATCCCAGGTAGAGAGAGACGCCGTCAGTCTGGTCCTCGACTTTGCAGAATTCCACGTGACACCTTACGATGATAGTGATCCCTTTCGCTTGATGATCCTAAATCAGATCCTGGCTCAGTAACCTGAACTGACGGGAAGCAGGCTTCCGTTTGTTCAGGCTTCGTTGCTAAGGGACAGGCTTCATTTATGCTGGGAAACAGACCTGTAGACTAAAGGCACTCGGTTGGAGGTATAGAGTCTAGTTCAGGTGCGTAGGATCCGTCGAGAAGGCTCCCACAGCAGCATGCGAGTATGGGTTTCGGGCGACATGCGCTACACATGGTGCAGGGTTCAGCCATAATTAAATTTGTCGCCCACTCTCTCTCTCTCGCACTCTCTCTCTCTCTCTCTCTGTCTCTATCCTTTTTTTTGTTTGCTCTCTCTCTCTCTCTCTTTCTCTCGCTCTCTCGCTCTCGCTCCCGCTCTCGCTCTTCTATATATCTGTCTGTCTCTGTCTCTGTCTCAGTCTCTATCTCTGTCTCTGTCTCTGCCTCTGTGTCTGTGTCTGTCTCCGTCTCTGTCTCTGTCTCTGTCTCTGTCTCTGTCTCTGTCTCTGTCTCCGTCTCCGTCTCCGTCTCCGTCTCTGTCTCTGTCTCTGTCTCTGTCTCTGTCTCTGTCTCTCTCTCTCTCTCTGTCTCTGTCTCTGTCTCTGTCTGTCTCTCTCTCTCTCTCTTTCTCTCTTTTTCTACAATTGTA
>CAJNDV010031030.1:102458-113083 GCA_905221635.1 Symbiodinium sp. CCMP2456 | reverse complement strand
GGGGGCATTTAATAAATGGGGGAAGCGATTACTTCATTCCTGCGAAGGCTTCTGATCTGATACACGGCACCAAGCGGCACTCTCAACGAATCGCGCTCCAATCCTAGGTCGACTGCGTGCGCAAGTATATATATATATATATACGTACCTTCCCGAAGCCTTCAAACCTCGATAAGATGTCAGCAGCCTTGAAACCTAAACCCCAGACGATTTAACACCCGCAAGACGGGATGGACAGTGGATCGTCATACCCCAGGTTGGCTCCGACCCAAGGATGGTCGTGGTGGGCGACACGCATGGCCAGCTACAGGCAGAGTCTCGGTTTTCAGGCGTTGCGAGCGTGTGGCTGTCACGGTTTTAGGATCAGGGTGATTCGGGCTTGAAGCATTTAAGGTTTCTGGTATCAGTTTGAACTCCTAGGGTCCCAGGGTTTATAGTATATATATATATATAACCATATATATATATATATACACAGTAATTTAATGAGCATATGCATGCATATGCATATGAGTATGTATATGTATACGTATGTGTATATGTACTTGTATATGTATATGCATGTGTATATGTACATAAATAAGTAGAAGGATATGTATGAGTATACGTATACGTTTATGAAGATGACTATGTATATGTACGCGCTTCTTGTTCTAAGCTGCAGCGAGCTCCAGCCCAGGGTTGCATGTTGAGGATGCAGTTGCTGAAGGTCTATGGCCATTTCTCGGATGAGGATTCTAACGCATCCCTAAACCCTAAACCCTAAACCCTTACCCTGTTTCCGAAACCTGTCAGTCCAAAGCGGAAGGAACGGTACCCAAAACCCTAGATTCTAAGCGCCGACTTGTCGATCCTTAACCCACCCTAGAATAGTTTAGCCAAGGTTCGAATTCCAGCTCCTGGTTGAAGACAGCATATACACAAACTAAAGTGCCTGCAGCCCAAAACCCAAAACCGAAAAACAACCAACACCCGGACTTGCTGCAGGACGTGCTACACATCCTCGAGGAGAATGGGCCGCCCTCGGAAGAGGTACAGGGGGTTTAGGGCTTAATTCAGAGAGGTTTAGGGGTTTGGGAAGGAAGGCTTCGTGTCCCGCGTAGGGTGGGGGTTGGAGTTGGGGTGCATGAGCTTGCTTTTTGAGGGCTCTATGTGGGCTTTGATTCTTGATTCATGTTGGTTCTGTTTTGCGTTCTATACTCACTTCCGAAAAGCAGTGTACGTATTGATGCGATGCGGTACGGCATGCCGGCAGGCCCAAAGACAGTAAGCTCATAGGCCCAGGCTTCGGCATGTTTCGGGTTGAAAGTCGATTCTCGTATGCCCTGGAAGAGCCAGGTCGCCTACCTGTTCAACGGAGACATCGTTGGCACGCCGGCAAGTTCGGCTTGAGGGATCCCCTCCGAAACTCAACAGTAGCTGCCTGTAGAAGCCTCAATGGAAGCGGTACAGCATGAGCGTGGGCAGGTTTGTTTCTTCTGTTGCATGATCGCATCATCGTAGCATGATCTGCCGAGAACTGTCCTCGAGACCTCCAGATGTTTATATCACGGCAAGATGATGACGCTGGCCGCAGGGTTTGGGACTGCAGTCGACACCCTGCAGGGTAGAGAGGCCAACAGGATGTAGGCGGCAGGCTACGCTGTTCCGTTGAGGGTTTTGGGTTTCAGGATTGGAACCTAGCTTGCAGTTCTCCTGAGACAAGCAGTGATGGTATGTGAGCCCTTAGCAGTCCCTGCTGACACCGAAGGCCAAGAACTTGTATCTGCTTTTGAGAGCAAGTGGTTCAGTCACTGTGACCAAGTCAGGGTGATGATCTGTTTCTTTCTGGGTTCCCTTGCAGAGTCGTCTTGCAAGGACTTCAATTCGGTTTAGTGCTCCACACAGCCAGATCGTGGGCGCCACGCCGTGGAGATTTGGATGCTGATCATTGCCTACAAGCTGGCTTATCCCAACAGCGTGGGGGACTCTTCCTTGACCTGTATTGACCTTATGTTATGTGAGCCTGGCACTATAGAAGATGCGGTGCTGAAAGCTTTGAGGACGGTGCTTGGGCTTGAGTTTCGATTCCTCTGGCCACCCAACTGTCTTCACAGTCTTCGCAAGGGGTTTGGTGAGAGCGTGCAGGCCCAGCATGACAGCTTAAACTAGGAGCCTCAGAAGATCTCAGAAGTGATTGTGGCATTTTGCACTTGAGTCGCAGCCCCAATCCTCCCAACTGTGTTTGCCGGGCCTTTGTCCCGAGCCGATATGCAACTGAATGTGGAAATCGTGTAGCCGCTTAGCCCATGCACCCATGATTTTTGCCACCAGCCCAAAGGCAAATGCAGAAATTTCGTGCTTGCGGTCCGGCCCGCGTAGGGTTTAGGGCTTAGAGTCTACAGCCGAGGTCTATGTGCTTCGTGGAAACCACGAGAACGATCAGATGATTGCCAGGCCGGTTGCTCTGGATGCGCTTTTGGATGGATAAGAAAATCCTAAACGTTTCAAACCCGAAACCTACCCCGAGCTCACAGGCTTCACCCAAAATACCCACACGCCCGCCAGAGCCAACACTAACCGGTCCCGTTGGTTTGCTGCGCCAGGCCGTTCAAGATGGGCGGCGGGTTCACAGAGGCCCAGCCCTACGGGATAAGAACGGGGAGAGGTAGAGTTCACTGGAGACTCGTGCTTTCCAGTAGGCGCTTGTAAGTAATGCTGATTGATGTGGGTGTTTCAGAAAATAGGAGACCCTAATATAGTACCCTAAATAGTAGGATCCTTATTATAGGGACCCCAAAATAGGGTGCCCTAATTTTCGGAAACCCCCATGTCGCAGCTCGTGTGTAAAGGAATTCAAGGAAAGCTCACAGATACCGGGAGTTGTCGACGAGCAGAGTACTAAGCCGTAAGCCTTAAGCCCTATGACCCTAAGCCTTAAGCCTTAAGCCCTATAACCCCAAGCCCTAACCCCCAAACCCCTTGCTGTACAGAAGGAAAAAGGCTTGCACCGAGGGCAAGTCCGTCAGCTCTAGATGGGTTTAGGGTTTAGGGTTTAGGGGTTTAGGGTTTAGGGTTTAGGGGTTTAGGGTTTAGGAGTTTAGGGTTTAGGGTTTAGGGTTTAGGGTTTAGGGGTTTAAGGTCGCTCCTTAGCCCGAACGAAGCCTCATTTGTTGGGGGTTTAGGCTAAGGCTCAAAGGACCGCTCACGTGGACAAGCACAGCCCTTGCGTTCCGGTATGGCTGGTAAAGACTCCTCACTGAGGAAACCCAATAAAGGCCCCTTCAACAGGCAAAATTCCAGGGCGTCGGTTTGACGAATCTTTGCCACCTACGTGCGCAGTCCCAAGGCCCACTGCCAGAATCAGAAGGGTGCCAACCGTTTCTTAACGAACCTCACGAAAAGCGGCGAGAAACACAACCCAGATCTGGCACTTCTATAAAGATCCCACAACTTTCAGAAAGATGCGACGATTTGGGCGCATCTAGCTTTGGTATGCTTTGGTGGCTACTTGTTTGAGGGGCGTAGACGCTGTGCCTCGGCCCGGGATCCAGATTGACCCTACCATACGCAGTCCTCAACACCGGTCCCGGATTTTCGCCCCTCAAGCCTCACAGTTAAACTTCAACCCAACCACACCTGGAAGCTCAAACCGACACGGATTTCTGCATTGGGGTTCGTTTGAAGCTATCTGTTTTGACGAGACGTCATCACAAGAAGGGTTTCGAAAGAGACGGCGCGCTCTTCCTTGTCCCGAAGCCAGGAGTGTCTCAGCAAGTACAACCACAGAGTGCTCGCAGCCTTCCAGCGCATGTCCGGTCCTGGGCTGCTCCAGCGGGGGAGAGGGATATGGCTGCGTTGTTTCTTTAGATTTTCGGAACGATGTCAGGGTCAAAGGCTGTAGGAGCAAAGCTGCATCGGAATGACGTGCGGGATCGAACGCCAGCTTCGTTTGGGCGCCTTGTGTCATTCACAAGCCACCCGAACAAGAGTGCAATCCATAATCTCACACGAATAAAGCAACTTACAGGAGTAGAACGCTTACGATGTTATCAAGACTCAATCAGCCTTGAGCGACCGATCTCGTCCCTCTTCGGCCCGTGCACACATCGATAGGTTTTGGAGGCTGCAGGATTGATGTCGGGAACCACCGCCTTTGTTGTGTTGGGTTTCATATGTCTAGGACGGCGGATCCTCGACCATAAGGCCGTAAGGTCCTCCAAGCCCAATTCCGCTTGATTTGGCATGATCCGTTCAGCAGCCACGACAACTTTGACTCAGATCGTTTCCTGTTGTGGAGGGATCTACTCATCTACTCCACATGACCGCAGTTCGGTAACGACGACACCCGACCCACATATCGGTTGGAACCGCTCTTTCATCTCTACGTGAACGCTGTGCTGAAGCGCCTGAGACCCGATTCCTGCAGTGGACTGACCCTGTTGAAGGCGCACAGTCGAAAGTCTGTGGGCCAAGACACTTCATACAAGAGCCTCCAGTCAAACGCAGTAGTAGTCGCATCTTTGGCCAGACTAGGTATTATGTCAGCAGGTCCTTAAAGCTCAGGTTCAAGCTGCTCCCACTCTTCGGGGTGGTCGAGCAGGAAATCTTCGTAGTGCACGGTTCCCAGGGGCCAGTCACTTGGGTTGAAGTTTAAGGCTTTGGTCAGGCCGGGGTCAGGCCGTAAACTCCACAGACTGAGGCCTTCGCCCCTAGGACAGCTTCCTGTCTCCCCGCCGGGAAAGATGTTTTGGTTTTTGGGGATCAGGGTTTAGCGTGATCTCCCTCTTCAGGCTTCATAGTCCGGCTGCATGGCGCAGCAGTTGCGGGGTTTGATGCAGCCGAGGGAGTTTGGGAGTTGAACCTTGGGCGTTGCTGGGGCCAACACAGGGGAGTTAGGGAGGAAGGCGAGGGCCTGGGGCAATGACCATTCTGTTGGCACGCGGACGGCTAGCCGACCTGTGCTTCCCCAGCACCCCCAAAGCTGTGCAGCCTGATCTGCAAGGGGATGCATGGGTCTGCCCTAACTTGGGAAAGAAAGAGCGGGGTGGTAAGCATCCCTGTATGGCATGTAAAGCCCATGTATGTCCGTATATGTACCACCGTCCATGAGCCAAGAAGTACCGAAATATAAATTCTGTTTGTAAGAGTCTTATCGTGTCGTAAGTCTCTGCGCATCAGCAGACTTCTTGTTTCAACCGACAACCTGATGTGCCAGCGGAGTCCTTGTACGTGAAGTTTCCTGAATCTGCGAGCCCAGCGAGGGCGCCAGAATGGAATAGTTGACTCTACACAGCTAGAACCTGGTCTTCGCCAGTGGCTTCGCACGTCGCAAGCCAGAACACGTTATAACTTCTAATGGCGGCAGCTTCAGACAACAACTCTCAAAGTTCTTTCAGGCACGGTGGCCTCTTTCGAAGCCCTGGAGTCTATTGGCCTGCACAAAGTGTTCGAGCCGCTGTTGTTCAGAATCTTATTTCCTAGGGCTTTTGCGGTACGGCGGAAGGTTTAGAGGCCAGGGTTTCTGAGATGATTGGGTGCTCGTTGAGGGTTGCGGTCTGTGGACGCTTGAGGGTTTAGACGCTACTGGGTCTGGAGGCCAGGACAAGGAGGTGAGTCCTTGGTTGTCCGTATCAGTGCTTGAATGGTGGAGTTGGGTCGCATGGTGTCGGGTCAGGACTCCCGTCTTTTGGGTTTAGTGGGGTCTTGGGCTTTTTGCGAGATTTTGGCTCTCAGGTCACACTCGAGTCCTTGCGCGCACTTCCAGAGGCCCACACGCCCACAAGGGTTTGGGCGGGCCTGGCATTCTTGTGCGTGAGGCTATTGGATTTTTTCCGGGACCCGGACTTGGTTCTGTTGTCTTGAGGAGGGATGATGACAAGTTTCGTCGAGTGTTCGTGCAGCGTCGCTTGATGCGTGCCATGCTGCTCAAGTCTTCTTCATGTCCGGGGGAGGTCACGGACTTCAAGCCTTAGGGTTCCGAGCCAAGAAACATCTCTGTACCACCGCAAAATCAAAACTACGGGGCTCGCCTTTCAATATCTTGGGCTTGTTTAAAGCATCCAGTATGTTCGCAATTTTTGGGTTTACCATCCAAAGTTTCCAGGGTTGTGGTTTCGGGTTCAGCGCTTCGGGGTTCTGAGACTTTGGTAGGGTACCTTGTGGGTTCTTGCGGTTTAGTTGGTCCTCTTCCGGGCTGTTGGGTCTTCAAACTCCTGAACCCTAAACCTCAGTGCTTCGGCAGAGCTCAACAGGGAAGTGATATGTACAGAGGGTTGTGACGGTCGTTGATGAGGCTGCGTACTGATGGAGTTTTGAGCACATGCGTGACTGGCTGAGAGAGGGTTCTTTTTGCGTGAGCTGATGGAAATTCCAGCTAAACACGCCTGCTCGTGAGGGCTTTGCTAGAGGCTGGCTCAGGCGGATAGCAGAAGAGGCGCTTACAAAAAAACAAAACCTCAATGCTTGGAAATTCATGTTCAGGGCCGGGCAGGTGCAGGTCCCTCTGAGCGTTCCACCCTCAGCCCCAAGCCCAAAACTCCGAACGTCAAACCCTGACCTAATCCCAAAACCTGTACTCCATGACCTTTACTAACTAGTACCGGCATAAGTTTCTGTTATTGGAAGGCGGACTGGCAACGGAATTACCCCAACCCGCTGAAGAAGGATGACATGGACCAAGGCGTGGAAATGCTTGCATGTAACCTTCAGGGTATAGGGGGTGGTGTAGGGTTTGGGAGTGAAGGGTTCATGTAGTTTTCTTGCGTAGGAGCTCGTTCACCTACATCCGGAATGCTGTCATTGTCGTTTCTCTTTTTGGGGTTAAGGCTAGGAGCAGCTCGCTGACCTGCAGTGGGCAGTCTATGCTCCAGATGCACACTTCATCTTGAATTAAGGATCCAAAGTAGGAGCCGAGAGCCTATCAGCATTCAGCACACACATCTGGTATCCAGCCTGTCTATGGTTCTGCCCTCTGGAGGCAAAGTGTGGACGAGGAACGAGGAGATACTCTTCGATGCTCTTTGGGTGGTCGCCTCACTTCTCAGCCCCAGACCCGCCACCACACCCCGAAACCCAACTGGGAGTTTCAGAAAATTAGGGTACCTTTATTTTGGGGTCCTTATAATAGGGATCCTATTAATTAGGTACTATATTAGGGTCCCCTGTTTTCCGAAACCCCCAACTCCAATCGGCCCCAAAGACGCCAGATGGGATCTGACAGCCCGAACCCGGCCCTGCATGCCTTTTGCGTCAATCCAGCGGTTGGAACTTCTGACCTCTATGATTGTCATCGCGTCGGTCAGATCATGGGGTTCGATAACCATTATTTGACTAGTCGCATTTGTTGCAACAGCAACTTGTATCAACTTGTATCGCCCTGAGATGCTCCATGGAACCAGTGATATGGCCTTTCCTCGTAGACAAGTCTATTTTCATACGCTTCTTCCGGCTGTTCCGGTACCCTCGATTTTCGACATCCCTCGACATGACAAGGGTTCGCTCAGATTCCAACTCGAATCCGAGCTACGTGTGTCCTCGCGCCCTGAGCCTCGGGCCCTGCTCCCAGAATCCGTGATGCCCAGAGGCAACGAGCCGCTGAACTGAGAACTTAAATTGCCAAATGCAGAAGCTTGAACAGCTACCCATAAACCCCACAAAGTCTATTACAGACCCTAAACCCTAAACCCTATTATAGTTATTCAGGGCCCCCCCTCCATTTAGGATCCCGGCACCTTAAAGCCCGGGAGCTTCGACACCGCTTGCCCAGGCGGATCCTCACATGGGCTTCGGATCAAAGAGGCCACCTGCCCTTGCACTCTTTTTTCTTGTTTTTGCTAATCGCTACAGTTGTTTTGGGTTTTTCATACTTGGGTTTAGGGTTTAGGGTTTAGGGTTTTTCAGACTTGGGGTTAAGGACCTGCGTATCTGTTGGGTTTTGTTTGCACGACTTGAGCCTTGCAGGTTTAAGGTTCAGCAAAGACGATCTCACCTGAACCCCCTAAAACACAATAGCGAAAACCACCGAATCCTAAGCAGCAGGGGTTCAGCATTACGGTTACAGCAGCGGAGTCGTCTCAGGTCCAGGATGTAGGCTCCAGCATCGTGCACTCCGTGCGAACGCCCTGTCATTGGTTTAGATTCAGTGTTGGGGTTCAGGGCAGCTAAGGAAACCCTCAGACTTGAGGTGTCGCGACAATCAGGTTTCAGCTCGGGTGTTCTAAGCCTTCAGGTGGTGAGTGTGTGTCTGCAAGTGTGTGTCTGCGAGATGAGTCGAGGAAGCTGACCTAACTCACTCAACACCTAAGCTTCAATGATATGGTGGTTCGTGCAGTGCTGGCAGTGTAGTGTAGCATTTTGGGTCCAAGCTGCGGAAGCTATTTAACACTTCGAAGACTTAAACCCTTAGGCTGAACATGAACTTCGATCATTTTTTGCTGTTTTACGGAAACAGGGGTGCGTCAACATATTGTTCCAGCCTTCAGGGCTTTCCTGCAAATCACAACCGGAGCCAGCTCGAAACCAAAAGCCGCGGAAATCTAAGTCCCTTGGAAAACGAAGCCCACAGGCCGAATATGATATCCCCGTAAACCCCAAACCCTACAGCCGCCCCCCAAACAACTCTAAACCTCCAACCTGCATGCCTGCCAAAATCCCAAACCTTAAGAACCCGAGCGAATAATGTCACCCCCCAACCATAGAACTCAACCTTAATGCAAACTAGTTCACAACCCACGTAACACCACCCCTTTCTCTGAGGTCCGAGCGTGGGAGAGTGGCCGTACTGTCTGGAGCTCGCCCTGTTCTTGTAGGATCAGGGGACCAAGTTTAGGAATTTCTGGTTGGGGTTTGTGAGTTTCTTTGGGGTTGAGGATTCGTGGGTTTTTGGTTCTACGATACCTTTCGGGTGTTTTCGACATTCATATCATCTTATGATATGTTATCTACTCTAAGGGTCTATAAGCCCTCATGGTGTTCTCAGAGCTTTCCCACAAGGCGTGCCAGGCCTGTTCTTTCAAGGTCGGAGGATCCGAATATTTGCGGTGTCCTGCGCTCGCCTTTGGTGCGGAACTGTTGCTCCGATGCCCTCTGAAGTAGGGTTAGTTCTGAGGCAGAGAATATTACACGCTTATTACAGAACAGACATGCAATGCTGCGAACACACAGAATCATTATTTGGATCACCGGGCTCTTGGCGATTTGTTGAAACAGATTGCAACTGCCCCACAAGGAGGGGCTACAGCGGAGATCGAGAGTTTGCACAAGAAGAAACCTCTGTGTTTTTGCATAACGCCCGCATGCGTTTATGGTTTCATGTATCACCCAAGGTCTGTTCGAGGTGGTTTTTATTTTTATTTTTTCTTGTGGGCTCTTGCCTTGAAACGTGTGACAATCTCAAGTCGCGACGTGGGCTCAACAATGCAGAAGCAAGTTTAGAGTCGATGTGGTTGCCCCGTGCTTCTGAGGGGGTTTAGGCTGTGAAATCCATGGCCTCGGATACGAAGCCACCAGTGGAGGCCGGAGTCCCGGAGTGCATAGGGCCTGTGGCTGTTCACCGCAAGCTCAACCGGTTCGCAAGCCCCGGTCCCGAACCCAACAGCCTTCGCGTCCGCGCGGAGTGCGCGCTTTTGTTTCGAAGGTCCGGGAGTAGCGAGCGTGGTTTCATTTGAGAAGGTTGGAGGGAGTTGCATGGGTCTCGCCGTGGGGTTTAAGTTTGGGTGTGGGTCTCAACATCATTTTGTTTCAGATCTGCAGCCCTGAACCATAAACTCTTAAACCATGAAACCCCAAGCCCTAAACCCGAAACGCCTAAACCGCAAACCTAAACCGCTGGCGCCCTTAAACCCTAAAGCCTTGAAGCCCTAAGGGCTCAGCGTAAGTTCCAAAACCCTGGGACTTCATCTCCGTTGCAGGCGCCTGCGCAGCAGACCTTCGATATCGCCGAGATCGGCGGCGGTCTGCGGATCGCCCCTTGTCCGATCTTCGGCGCGGTTTAGGGCTGAGGGTCTAGGGCTTCAGGGTTTTAAATTTAGGGTTTCGGTTTAGGGCTTTTAGGGTTTAGGGTTTAGGGTTTAGGGTTTTGGCTTATGTGGCGGCTGTTCTAGATGTTGATCTCTGTCGGCTCCTTCGGACTCTGATTTGGACAGGTGACACCCCATTGAAAGCCCATGTATGTTGTTGTCTTCGGTTTCGGGGCTTGGTCGCCCGGGCTTCTTGGGGTGAAGGGCTAGGTGGGGGGCGGTGTAGGGCAAGTGGTTTGGATGTAACCTGATGGTCCAAGCATGTACTCCTTTTATTTTGTGGAACGCAATGTGTTTTCTGGCTACTTGTTTTCGCCAGGAATGTATTAATAATTTCCCCTTAAGGTCCCTATCTGCTGGGCGCAGTACGATTCCGACATGATCCCTATATATATATATATATATATGGTACCCCCCCCCCTGGACCAACCTCCGCTGTGAAACGGATCTTGTCTGCGCTTGTGCTGCTGCGAATTAATATCGACAACCCTGTAAATACCGATAAATTCTGTGTTGGTTCTTCTGGTCTTAAGCTTATATGAGTCGTAATACAGTCTCAAAAAACATGTTACAACTTCGTGATTCTATTTCTCGTGCTCTTACGTACTCTCCTGTTCTCTCTCACCG
>CAJNDV010031030.1:86514-98904 GCA_905221635.1 Symbiodinium sp. CCMP2456 | reverse complement strand
ATTATATTATATTATATTATATTCCCCAAAACCCAGAGTGTCTTCCGCTTCCCAAAGCCGAACACCCGAAGGGTCCAAGCGTCTTATTGAAGTTTGAAGCGTCAGTCCAGGTGCCAAGAGCCATGAATGAGAACTACTTAGTCCAGCTTTGGCAGACCCTAAACCATAAACCCTAAACCCTAAACCCTGAAAGGACCGTAAACTCGGACCGTAAACCTTAAAGACCGAGGCCTAAAGAGTTAGAGGCAGCCCTACAGCCGAGACTTGGAGCCCCTAACCCCGACCAGTATGAACCCGTGACATAAAAGTCCTAAGCCCCTAGCCCAAATATAGGGGCCTTTATAATTAGAATAGGGTTTTGGGGGTTCCTTATTATATTTATAGCATAAAATACCAAAAACTGCTTCTCAGGTCCTCCTACCAGAAGTTCCCCGAGTCCAAGTTACAGGCGATTCTTCGAACTTCGCTTTTGCATTCAGAGGTTGGTTCGCGCGTAGAAAAAATAGGGCTAGGGCTGTAAAGGGTGTGAAATACAGAAGCTTGAGAGGAAGGGTTCGTACCTGTGCAGCGACTTCTATAGTTGTTCTTGACTGTGTAAGACTTTGGGTTCTTGGGATTTGTGCTTGGGTAGCTTTGTGCTTGGGTAGCTGGCTCAGCGCCTGGGCCTAGGCCTTTCAAGTCTAAGCGTTAAAGTGTGAGATCTTTTCGTCTTAGGGCTTGGGGTCTTGGGCATTATCTATGGGTTCAGATTCGTTGGGTGTAGTGTCAATCGCAAAGATGTGGAATCGGCTTCGGGTTACAAGTTTCACGTTCAAGTTTATAGGGGACACACAGTGGGGTCATTGGTTTTGGAAGGCAGAGCTGGTGCCAACCGTGGACTGCTGTAAAGTCAACGCAGCTAGATGTTTAGCCCCTCAAGGAAGTTTCGGATCCTCTTCACTACAAGTGGAGTCTGCAAAGTTGCATGTGAGTATTACGGAGATTAGACTCCCGGGTATGCAATAATGGAAACCCTCGACGCCTGGACCCTAAACCCAAACCCGCACCTTGCCTTAGCCGTAACACCCGTGACTGCAGACCGGAAAGGGATGCCTCATCTTCCTCAGCACCCAGTTGGCAGACGTAGTAAGACTCGTTCAGAGTCAGTATCTATAGTAACGATAGGGGTTAATTATCGAAGCGCTCCGTACCGATCATCCCAGCAAGTAGGCTTGTGGTGTGGCTATCGATGCTTCGGGCAAGGAGATTGGCTTGTGCCTGGGCTTTGTTTTCCTTAGCAAGCTTTTAACGGCTTGCACTATATTAGCATTTCAGTGCGATGTTGCGTACATGGGTCGTTTTGCAGCCTCTGTCCCCGCCCTCTGATCACGCACCCTGAGGTACTTACGCTTGATGGACACAGGGTCTTGCATAAGAGGGATCTTTGGTGGAGGTCTGCCCCGTGGGCTCTGGTCGTGGGATTAGTTGAGGGTTTTTGTCTTGGCAACCGGCGCTGCAGCTTATAGACAAGAGACGTCAAGAAGCATGCATCAACAATCTTTTTACTGGCTTGCACAGTTCCTTAAGCTGAGAGGTATACGGTCTAGACATGATTGTTCAGGATGCAAAACTAAAGCTGCATGGCAACAATTTGTGACGGGTTGGAGGGCTTGTAGGCTTGAGAGTGGATCATGGAGAACCAAGCCATACCACAAGCCTCTACCCGACCATCCTACCAAGGTTTCTCGGACTTTACTTCCAAACTGGCACGTAGTATAGATCGGGGTTCTCGGCAGGCCATCCGATGCAGGGTTTCTGATTTCTGGGGGGCTAGGGTTGTGCTTCGGGGTCAAATGGCGTATTGGACGGCACCTACGCTCAAACTTCGCTTGTTCATCTTCTTGCAGTGCCTCTGCTCAGCCAGACGTCCTAAGCGATGGGTTGTCAAACACATTCCAACATACCGCAGAACCAAGAACAACACACAAACAAGAGAAGGGAGCGCATCCTCCAAAAAGCAGGAAACTCGAAACACACCTGAACCGTTTAGCCGCCACTTTGAAGGGCTCTTAAGGCCTTTCAGACCGAGGATCCAGCTCGGCTTTCACGACACCCCAGGCTTGTCTGGGGCTCATTCTTGACTGCAACATGGGGACCTCAATAGACCAGATTTCGTAAGCAGAATGTGCTGTATGCTTTCAGAAAGCGTAATGACTCGGTTCCATGTGTTCTGAACTAGCCGATCAATAACAGCTGGTACAGTTCCTGGATCTTTTTGCTGCCGTTCTCGCACGGCATACCACTTTTCGGATCAATCCATGGCCCGTGCGGTTTCGGAGCGCAAAGCGGAGTTCGAGTTTCGTTTAGGGCCACCCGCTGCGAAGCCACCGACAGTGACGACGGCAGTGCCGCTAAAGGAAACACGGGCCCGAAGGCTGTCCCAATTTCATGCTTGTGCAGAGGGGAAGAGGGTGCGGACTCTTTACCCGGAGCTTCGCCCTCTTGCGCCACAGCCACCACTGGCGAGGGAGAGCTCAGGCACGCAAGTCGCGCACTCCAACCAGATCATGCATCTGTACCGACACTTCTGCGGTATAACGCTAAGCTTGTGGGTTTGGGTTGGCTCTGGCACCGCGAAGCCATAAAGCTCGCAGACCCCTGACCCCAAGCTTCATTTAATTCCAAAGTCCATACGAGGCCCCACCCAGAGGCCACATGGCCACAAGGACAAAGTGCAGAGAGGATGCTCTGAAAGCCCAAGGCACCCCAAACCCCAAACCCCATCTTTCTTTCTTGTTTCGGAAAACCCACGACCAGGTCCAGGTGACCCTCAACCTGGGACCTTAAGGGCGCCCTTCGTGAACACTCAAACCGTTGCACACCGTCCCAAGGCTCAACCTGCTTCCCAAAGCTTAGCACACAACCCTTGAGCTTTATGCCTTCAACCATGAGCCTCCAAGACCGAGAAAACGAATCACAACAATGTCAAAGCCCTCGAAGGCGACTGGGAGATTCCGTCCTGCTGCGTGCGCCTTGGCAGAGAAAGGGCTGCTGCTTTCTGATTGGGTTCGTGGGGCCTCATGCAAACTCCCACAGCTTAGATGGGGGCTTCCTGGTCCTTTGGGGAGCCTTCTAGACCTCCTTGGGAGCAACCCTCACATCCTTCATCCTAAGCCTTCGTTGGCTGCATAGGTGTGTGGAGGGAGCAGGACTTAGCATGTTCTTCGTCCGGGGCTGGGGGCACACGGTTCGTGGCTTTGCCACTCACACTGCCGCCAGCTCGAAATCTACCGATGGTTTAGGGCTGCAGCCTCTCTGCCGCGCTACCACCATCAACCCCAACCCGATCTTCAGATGAAAGGTACGTGATAACCCCATTTGCAGACCCGAGAGTTGTAGGCACTGGTCGCTCAAGGTTGCTGTGTGCCAGCAGAAGTCAAAGGTGCACTGCATCAGCAAAAACATGTCTTCTGCTGGCTATACCGATAAGCTCCCGCGATCAGATCTGTACCAGATGGGATCCACAGCTGCAGGCGTCAACTCAAAGGATCGATCACCCCTTTATCCAAAATAGGTATCTGAACCCACAGCCTGAAGCCGACATGAATTCTTTGACCTCTGCAGCCGCCTCGTCTGCAATCATGCAAGGTGCATGAATGCAAAGGTGAAGCCGAGCGAGTGCCACGTCGAACCGTGTCTGGAGTGAGCTGTCAGGTGCATGCCGGCTATGTAGTGTAGCGTATAGAGCATCCGTCTGAGTTTGGGGTTTCAGGACCTGGTCACACTTGACTTGCGCAGTACCTATAGGATTGGCTTCAGTTGTGTGTTTGTGTGTATCTGTGTGTTTGTATGTAAAAATGCTCGAAAGTCACGAGGACATGGGCCGCGCATCTATTTCAGCAGATACTGCAAGTACTTCAAATCCAAGATAGCCATGTTGAACCTTGAACTTCATGCTATGAAGGAACAGACAACCCCCTTCCGTCAAGAATTCCCTCGTCCGGGGCCTTTTCAACCCCTCCTGTTTCGAAGTCAGGCTGCAAAAATGGAAACTGTGGACATCATTGAACCTTTAAAACTTTAAAAGCTCAACATAGGGGTTAATGCTGTTGCTTTCTTGTCTTTCTTTGATGAGGAACGAATCGTGGTGGGAGCCGCGGCACGCGGCAAAGGGCTCGGACCCTCGCCGGTGAAAGTTTTGATTTCTTCTGGCAGGGCTGAGTTGAGAGTGTAATATAGGGGCCTTAATATTTAGACTAACTAGAATAGGGTTTGGAGTATATCATACTATAGTTAGAATAAGGAACCCCCAAAACCCGCTTCTAATCATTTGTATGGTCTATGGATGTCTAGGGCCTCCGGGGTGCAAGTTTTAACGTGGGAAGGTTAGGTCCTCTGGCTTCACAGGTTTAGAACTTCTAGTGCGCGGTGAAGCAGGCTGCTATCAGAAGTCAGGTGTACAGTTTAACTCTATCTGCGACACTCTGAAACATTTGTCGCAGTACAGAGGCTTCAAGATGAATTAAAGGTTTAAAGTGCATGGGATTGTCTTGCGTAAGCTCTCCCGCCGAACGCCCTGGGCTGGAGATGCTGTTCGGCTTGTCCTTTCTGTGGAGTGCACCGGTTTAGGGCTAGTTCTCTTACACTTCCAGGTTTCCGGTTAGATTGGGAAACCCTACGCCGAGTGCCAACGGCTGCCCCCAGGCTCCCACATATCCTGGCGATTGAGAACTTCGTCCTCGAAAACTCCTGAGAACTGGCACCCCGAATATCCGAAACCCTTTCCCGAAACTTCGGGGTTGGGCCTCATTGCGTTTTGAGGGTTGCGGCTAGGGAGTCGAAGCTGATTCAATTAGGGTTGAGGCTTTGAAACCCTATTCTTTGCCCGAAAGCTTCAGGAACCAAGCTTCTTAACTGGGCTGAAGATCGTGCACGAGAGCACGGCTGCAAGACGATGTTCTTGGAGGCCCCTGGCAATTTGCCAGTTTGTGGGGTTTGGGGGCGCGGGGTTCCATGGTTTAAGTGGGTGCATGTCGTGCCTGTGGTGTTGACGATCGACGGTCTGTGCTTGAGGCTTTCGGTTTAACTAGGGGTCTAGCAGTTTGGCCCTTGGGGATTATTTCTGTACAATGGTCTGAAACTCCTTGCTTCGCCGCCATGAACTCAGTCGTTGACATATGAGAGAAGTACCGACAAGTCTGTTCTCTGGGGTTGGGCAGCATCGAGAAGTCTTGCTGGAAGTTTCCTGTGCCTTCAACCTGCCTTCTTGTTCAGGACGATTACGGGATTTTCAAGGGAGCCTGGCATCAGTATTCCAATCGTTTGCTGCCCCTAAACACGAAGTTTCAATCCCGCATGTCCGATTTCGATTCTTTGCACCTGGAGGCAGAGAATGCAAATTTCAGCAATCGAATTACATTCGAATCCTGGTGTTGGTTCTGCCTGGGTACTGCCAGTTCTGGATGCTATCCTCTGGGCTTTTCAGCAAGGACAAGAGGTTCGTTGCTTTAGCGGTCATTTTTCTCAGCTACACCTCTTGTTTCTCAATCCTACGAACATGCCCAGGTGAACTGCCTCAGGTCCGGAAATGTATGGCCAAGTCGAAACTCCGAAACCCGACATCAGCCCAGATACTGGAACCTGAAAAATGCTTCACTGCTCTAGAGTCTACAGAGCATGCACACTAGCAGCGCTCCAGTCGTACAGTCCAAGCCTCAGCCGTGCGCACCCTAAAACCAGAAATGCCCGACGCCCTGAACGAATCCCACCCGTCTGCGTCAGGTCGTTAGCGGCAACCCCGCCAAGAATCTCTACGAGAAGCATGGATACGTCCAGGAGACCACTGCATGCGGAAGAGCCTTTGATGCAATCCCAGCAGGGCTCGGAAGTAGTATGTATATTGAATCAATACACTAGACACAGCGGGAGTGCATTGTTTTGTATCTAGGGTTTGGGGTTAAGATGTTTGGAGAGGGGGGCTGAACGTTCTCTTAAAGCTCGACGCATACCTGCGAAGACTGCTTGGAACATCGAGCCTCCAGCCGAAGTCAGATGCCGCAAGCCCTCAAACACTCGCAAACCCGAAGTCTTAAATCCACAGACTCGTAGGTAGTACTAGGGAGACCCCTTATATTAAAGGGGACCCTTCTTAACCCTACTTGTGGCTCTTTTGGAACGGACCTGTTTGCAAGCGTCCCCGTAATCCTGGCTCCCACAGACCCGAAAATCTGAAACCTTCCGTGATCCTTCGGCCAGCGACCCGAAGCTCTAGGACTCTAGCTCGAGATAGCTGGCTTACTCGAGGCTATGGTTTGGGGCTTTCGTACTTTGGACGTACAGGCCTTAGGGTAAGTATATAAACATGTATAAGGCTTCAGGACCCTACTTGCAGGTTGGAAGTAAACAAAGAGGTTTCGGTTTGATTCTGACTTGTGCTACCCTGTGCATGACCTTCAGGTTGCCTGGTTGGGAATCATGTGTTTGATACAGGGACATCGACATTCAATGGCGGCGTGTCTTTACCATTCTTGGCTGGCTATCGTCTAGTGTGCCCCAGAACCTGATGTTAGCAATTCTGCTTGGGTCCTTTTCTTGCGGCTTCGCCCCTGGAGTCAAGGATGTATGATCTGCCCCTGCACTTTCTGCATCATGGGGCACGTCTACGCCGACACCATGCGGAAACCTCTTCCATGAAGAGTGAGTAAGCATCAGTCAGACGGCGGTTGCTTCTATGCGCATTGCATGCAGAAAGCTCTCGCCATGGTTTAGTGGTGGGGCGTCGGCAATGTTTAATCGTCCTAGAGACCCGGCATTATTATACATGGGAGTAGTCCTCGGAGTGTACCGAAGTACAGCACAAGGTCCATGCCCCGCTATAGGAGTAGAAAGCATGAAGTTCGTCTACAATCTTCTATCCTGGCCCGGCAAGCTTCTCCTCGAAGCAGGAGCTTTGCTGTTGCCCTTTTTCTGCTTTGGCGAATGCCAGAGCTTCCAGAAACCGATGCTCCCAGGAACCTGACAGGTCCGGTTCCCCGAAGACCACCTTCGGTCCCAAGTATACCCGAAACGGTCGGCTCTATGCGCTCTAGGACAGTAGTCCGAGTTTCCACTCTTACAACGTACCGGATCGAGTCTGAGTCTGACATTTTAGATTTCCTCCGCCAGAGTTACGGTTTTGCATGGATGTCGAGGTTAGAGGTGAAGTAGGGCCTGTGCCGATTGGCATCAACGGGCCCCTCCCATAAGTGATAGCCCCCGGGAAAGATAGGCAAAGACTTCGGGGTTGAGGGAAAAGGGGTTTAGGCAAACGGATTTCAGGGCCAAAAGCGCCCAGTTGTTAAGCAGATGAGAGGAATAGAGGTCTTTATCCTAGGAATCCTCATCTCAAATTGACACTAGCCATGGTAAACACTAGATTGAGCCTTGATCAAACTTGCTCCTGGTTGCTGAGACATGCGACCTGCCGTCACACCTTCGCAGAAGTCCTCAAAAAAAGGAGCCGTGCTTGTGGCAGTAACAGCAGGGTTTGGAGTTCCTTCCGAGCAGCCTAAGCCGTGAAATCCTAAACGGTGAAACCCTAAGCTCCAAAGCTGAAGCCCTAAACAGCTGTGGGTCAGGGCAATATTGGATTTCTGGGGAAATAGCTGTGGGGCCTCACAAAGGGTAGTGAGGGATGCCGGGCATTCGGCTGGAGGGTTCGGGTCCGGGTTGTTCGAACTTAGGGTTTAGGGTGTTTAGGGGTCAGGGTTCAGGGCACAGGGGCATTCGAGCGTCGGGATGGGAGACCTTGCAGGCCAGGGACTTAAGACAGTTGCTGATCAAGGAGAATTTCCGATTTGCTGGTCAGCAAGAAGATGCCTTTTCAGGGGCAATATCAATGTAGTTCCTCAGGGTCCAAGGCATGTTTGCTTACTGTAGGCATTCCTCAATTGCCGCATGCTTCCTCGACCCGGAGGCGAACTCCAGGAGCCATATGCCACATGTAGATTCCGAGATCCTCCACCCTGGAACCCTGCAACCCTACCATACCCAAGGACCTTCAGGGTACATAACTCATGCACGGCTTTTGCATCCTCTAGCTAAGAAAGTGGGTACCCTCAGACCGGTATGGTAATTTAATATGGGGGCTTGAAAGGTACCAACACATACAATTCCTTCAGGTTGTTTGATATACTTACACTCTTACACACACACACACACATAGAGAGACCACAGTTCTATTTTAGTAATTAAGACCCCTCTTTTCTGACCGTGTAGGGACAGTCCTGAAGCCCGGAGTCTCTGGCTCCAATTCCCGAAGCCGTATATCCGAAACGCTTTCATGCATCCCACAGCCCAAAGAAGGCTATTTAAAGCGGCGCCGCTGCTATCCAGAACAAGTAGACCGAACCCTATAAGCCAATAGAGCCCAGAATCCGCAACCCATGTCTCAGCCTGTCCCAGGTTCGGTCACGATGTAACCCATGGGTTCCTAGATGACGCCGGTCTTGCTCTATGTCTGCTGGGAAGCTCAGCAGAGCGGTTCTAGGGCTTTTGATTTTGGGGGTTGAGGATTTACACCCTTGGGCTTCAGTTAGGATCCATGGGGCTTCGGAGGTTTGGGGAAGCAGATTGTGACTTGGGGCTGGGCTCGCAGCCTCGTGGCGTGCGCAGGTTTTAGGACTCCTTGCAGCTCTGTGGCTGCAAGAACGATCCAGCACTTATGCACATGGGTAGTTCTCTAAATTAGAGTCCCTTTTTTAGGTCCCCAATATAGTACGGCACCCTTATAAAAAGGACCCCCGAAAGGGACCCTAATTTAGAAAACTACCCGCATCCGTTGTGTATACAAGCAGGGCACGTCCATTGGCCCGTCTGCATTCGAAGCTTGGAGCTCTGAGTCGTAAGCTTAGGGTTTAGGGTTTAGGGTTTAGGGTTTCGGGTTCCTTAACATTGAACTTTGCTTTCGCCGACCCCGCCCGACGATTCAATGCCAAGGCCCTCTAAATCCCTACCACATAGTAGACCCCTGACCGCTAGACCCCCAAAGCAAGTCATTATAAGAAAGCGCATGGCATGAAGATCTTCGGGCACTGCAGCCTTTGGGTTCTCGGCTTCGGTTTTTGTCGTGTTGGGCTTGTCGCTGCAGGGTAGCATCTGTGCAGTTACGTGCTTTCTGTTTCCTGTAGTTCACAGAGACACAGAGAAATACTTTTTGTTTGACTAATTAGTTTGTATACGTATATAGATATAAATGTGTATAATATATACATATATATATATATATATGTGTGTGTGTGTGCTCTTGCTCTTCCATTGGTCCTGTCGTCGATGGTTTGGATGTAGGTGTTTTGGTCAGGATGCCTCGAGGTGTGCTGGCAACCCATGTCCAATCAACCCCAAGAAGCTTCACAAGCCAAGCCTGCAACTACACCTTGAAACCTTCAGCTTCAAAGCTAAAACCCCCAGCATCCCCTTGCTGATCCCTGGGCTGCCCATCAATACGGCCTTTCGCAAGCAATTCTTGCGTGACTCAAAGAGGGAGGGCTAAATCCGATGCGTAACAGTGCTCCGAGCCCCTGAACCTTCAAAGGCCTGCGGAGGGTGCGGTGGTTATCAAGGATACCCTGCCCATACTGGCCCCCTATGATTCAGAACACCCAAAACACCCAACTCTCCGTGCTCCACGCACGTGAACAAGGGCTCAGCATTGGGCCAGTCGAGGCGAAGGGCAGGACCACCCCATGCAAGGCCCTGGACCTTAACGCAAGAAACCTAAACTTAAACTCCTCCCCAGACGCTCGCATCGCGTGCCGCAGAATGGCCTTGCACTCGGCCCTGCTGCTTTCTGCGGGGTGTTGAGGTGAATGTTTGGGATTGTTGGACTAGGTTGGCTGGTTGGTTGGTACAAGCTGTGAAACCTTGGGCTTATGTTCTTAAAGAGGGCTTGAAGATTTGTCAGAATGTCTTTGGCTCAGAGTCCTGAGGGTGAAAAGCCAGTTAAGATTCTCGCGGGTACCTCGTCTCGTTGATCCCGGACAGTTGTGATGCACGGATTCTCCGAACCCCCAATTCGTAAGGTCTACTAGGGTCTAAAGACAAGCGTTCTTCATGAGGCCTAGACAACGTGCTGTCGCTCTCACAGCTCACATCATCAAGCACTATTGAAGTGCTCACGATACCCATCTACAGCCTGCTGCCTGAAGTCTCCGGGGTCAACTTCGCATGTTAAGTGTTTCGGATGAAGTTGCCACAAGCACAGTCATATGTACCTTAAGTTGAACCTTGCGTGATCATGCTTGATGAGTGGGACACAAGGACGATAAGCTGGTTGTACTACCTGAAACTGCATGTGCGTTGAAAGCATCAAACTCCCAATGCCGGTTTTTACGCGAGGCTCACAGCTGAAGGGTGCATGTGCCGAATGTTCAACGAAGCAGCCAGCCTCGAGCACGCGTGGTAGCCCCGCAAGCCCAAACGCGCCCACACCTGTATCCGAATTTTGGAATCGCAGACTTTGTTCCACACAACTCAGACGTCATTTTGGACCCTAACTTCCCATCTCCGGCCTCACATAGGCCTCTGGAAACAGCCCTGAGCCCTGACAGCCCTGACAGCCCCTGCAGCCTTGATAAAAAATCGCTTGAACCTTCGGCTTGCTTGCTAAACCCTGGGTTCTGTAGTCTTTGGCCAGCTGCCGGCGGTCCATGCCGTCCGGTTTACCGCAAGGTCGGGACAAACCCCGACCCCAAGGCCCAAAGCCGTGAAACATCAGCAACAAAGCTTGAACGAAAGATCCCGAAACCTCTAAACCCTTCCGGGACTGCAATATCGACCAACTCTAGATTCCCTACATCGCGAATCCTTATAAGCGAGAGAAAGGAGCCTTGAACCGCGTAGTCAGAAGTTTGTAGATCTCGGACTCCACTACACGTGTCCCTGTGTAAACACGTCTGCCGCTATCCATCCGTCCCTCCGTCCATCTACCCATCCATTCATTCAGGCATGCATGGATAGGTAGCACCACTGCATGCAGCGCGTGTGTGTTATATACAGCTATACAAGTAGGCATCTACTCACATGTACACACCTCAATGAGCAGCATCTTGGATGATGGGTTTGCCAATGGCTTCGACCTTCGCTGTTTGAGGCTTGAGGCTCTATTTTCCCAGATCCTCGGCGCATGCTGTAGAAGTTTGGCACGGCCCGGAGGAGCACAAGCTTGGACCCGAGTCTTTCCCTTTTCAGAAAACATACGATGCCGCGACATCCCCGAGGGACCTGGTAGCTGCCACGCCGTCGCATGCAGGTCCTGGAAGGCCGAACCGAAGACCCGTTGGGGAGAAGCAGGAGGCGCCTGGGGCGATTTGGGGGTTTCCGAAAATACGGGGTACCTTGTTTGGGGGTCCTTATAGTAAGGATCCTCTTATTTAGGGTACTATATTAGGNNCGGAAACTCCCATTTAGGGTTGAGGGAGTGAATGGTTATTGGAGTCCAGAGTGTTTCGGGATGAGATTGCAGCCCCTCATGCAACAACTGCAGACTGACGCCCAAGCAAAGTCATGGGCAGCTAACGGTTAAACTCTGCGGATAAAACCGTAAGTGCATAGCCCTCTGAACATGCAAGCGCTGTGAAGGCGGGTTTTGAGTCAAAGACCTGCGGCAGTACCAGACTTAAACCGCAACGATTCGAGGTTTGCTCAGCATGGTCTGAACGTCTTCGGACACTTTTAGAGCAGTCTTTACGACGGGCGGTTTCTGTGTGTACTACTTGATATTTTGGGTCTGGCTTTAAGCCCCTTGTTGTGCAGGGTGTTGAAGATGCATGTTGTACAGTACAGCGGTACTGACCTTTCAGTTTAACGCGGTTGCGTCGGAAGTTTTGTTCGGAAACAACCCGCACAAATTCTGCCACAAAGACTCCTCTTGGCTGTTTTGCTTGTCTGTATAGTGCCTTCAAGAGTTTTTGCTTACGGTAGTGTAACTCCCAGGAGGATGTACCAGATGAGGACCTGTTCGACGAGACCGTGCGAGTGCCTTCAGGCCGGCAGCCTAATCTCAATCGCGAGTTTTCGGGGGTGACAGAGATGATGATCACAATCACAAAGAAGACTCGAATCATCACCCGAAGGCCCAGTTCAAGCACGAAAACCGCGATTCTCGATGTGGGATCGAGGCATGTCCCACTGCCCAGCATCAGGTGCAACATTTCTGGACCCTGAGCCCCGGTTTTGAGAAGTTCTCCACCAGTCCTTTGCCTCCAAAAAGTGAGAATCCGGGGGCCCTGGAACATGGTAGCTTCTGGGGTTTCAATGTCGGAGTCTTTTTCGGTTCCGAAGCAGAAGTCTCCTAATCATGTTCCTGCATGAGGCCCAAAACCAACACCGTGGACATAACTGTGCCTGCAGGTCTAGGACATTTTCAGATGGGTA
>CAJNDV010031030.1:66367-86477 GCA_905221635.1 Symbiodinium sp. CCMP2456 | reverse complement strand
CCCACCTGTAGTTTCCTTTAAGCAGGTCCCCAGCAGCTGCGGCCCCGGGTGTTCAACCCCCAGGGTCCTCAGAGTGTCATGAGGCCCGGAACGGCGGGTTTTGGCATGTTGGGATTTGCGGGGCGAGAGCGGTCGGAGTGCGTATTTAGATTGCAAGCACCGCAAAGCTCTGCACCTCCGGATTGAGAACCCTCTGCACTCCGAAAAACCCAGTTCCGAATGTAGTGTTTAGCCTAGATAGTTGAGACAGGCCTTTCGGGGACAAGGCAACCCATGTTTCAGGGCCTGGGGCCCTAACAAAGACTGAATGACCCGTGGCCGGGACAAGTAGACGTAGGGCTTTAAGATCCTCATGTACCACGAACCCCATCATGGAGATCGCGCAGTTTTAAAAATAGTCGCATATTTCCTCTCTTCGATGTCTGGTTCCCCTTCAACCCTAAGAACTGCACGCCCTAAGCCCTGATTCAGAAATCTTGTACCTCAAACCTAAACACCCGAGCCCGGAGCAGGGAAGCTTACATCCTGAACCCAGAAAGGGTCAACTGGTCATCGGGCGCCCACAACCTCTGTGTAGAAACCCGAAGGCCTGAATCCATGCACACCCACTTCAGCATCAAAAACCTTGCCAATTCCGCAGAGCCCTGAAGGCAATCTCAGTCCTTGGGCAAGCATGAAAACCCTCTGAAAGTCTTAGCAAAAACAGGTCTTGCCAGGGACAATCCAACCCAGTCCTTGGACCCCCGGCTACTTCCGAACTTAGCCACGGAAAGGGCTTCGAGGCTCCTATGATGGTGTGGCCTCTGAGGTTTTTTAATTAATGATCTTCAGCTGCAGCTACAGGTTTCAGCGTAGCTCTCTGTGTTTTGTTGTTTGCGGTTTAAGATCTAGGGCTCGGGATTTTTGACGACTCGGTTTAGGGTTTAGGGTGCTTGTCTGTGCTGTTGTGCTGACTGAAGGTCTGTTGTGATGTTGAGAGTCCGTAGCTTGTGGAAGCTGTGCATTTGCTTCTAGTTTAAGGTTTACTAAATCTTGTGTACCACAACCAGCTTCTGCCGCAGGTTGAGACCTTTGATGGGCGATCTAGATGTTGAAAGCTCAGAGGCAGGGTTGAGGGATTTGGGGATTGATTGGCGTGCATGTTTCGGCTTATGTTTCGACTTATGTTTCGGCTTTCGTTTCGGGGTTTTGCACATCTAAGTCTCAGACTCTGAACGATATCCGGAATTCGGGTGTATAGTACCTGTGACGAAGCTTCATAGCACCAGCCTTTCAGCCTTCCGCCCTAAGGCCTGAATCCGGCACCTTTGCATCAGTACCCCAACTTGTTCAAAAGGATCACGGCACGTACTCGCGAGAACCCCTAAATGCTGCAAGGTCGTCGGGACAGCTGCGACGCGTAGGAAAATGCAGAGCCAGTGGCCTTTGTTTGTTCAGAAAGGAAGGTGATTTGCCTGTTCAGACCGTGGTCTGCATCCCCAGAATTGGTATAGAAGTCTCTCTTTCTCTCTCTCTCTCTCTCGCTCTCTCTTTGTGTCTTATGTCTGTATGTAGGTATGTATGTATGTAGATGTGTAGGTGTGTATGTATGTATGTATGTATGTATGTATGTATGTATGTATGTATGTATGTATATATGTATGTATTTATGTATGTATGTATGTATGTATGTATGTATGTATGTATCGATGCAGGTACGTATTATTGATCCACGAGAGCATTCACACGACCTATGTTGCTTATGTACCTTTGCGTATTGTATGTGTATGGTGTGTATGACGAAAGATCTTCATGGAGGCTCCTTTCCCTAACCTCCGAGCACTCAGCCGATTGTAATTTCCTACATGATTGTAATACACGACTACATACATACATGCATACATACATACATACAGACAAACATACATACACACATACAAACACATGTACATACATGCATACATGCATACATATGTGCATGCATGCATGCATGCATGCATGCATGCATGCATAGCATAGCATAACATAACATAACATAACATAACATAACGTAACAAAGCATAGCATAGCATAGCATAGCATAACATACCATTTCATATCATAACATAACATAACAAAGCATAGCATAGCATAGCATAGCATAGCATAACATAACATAAGATAACATAACATAACATAACATAACATAACATTACAAAACATAACATACAGGGTATGCATGTAGACACATAGGCATATGCAGCACCTGTTCCTGCAAGTGTATATGTACAGGCATACGCCTGAAAATCGAAACATTGTGCTGTTACTTGCTCTGTCACATCTGCTTGCTCAGACAGGAGGGGCTTCAACGCCAGTTCATACCCAAGTTTCGCATGGAGTCCGAGTAGTCAGGACCTGATAGCATACAAGGTTGGGTATGTCTGCTCATACAGATAGATATAGGTGTAGACAAGCACAAGGGTTTTTAAGCCTTATCTTTCTTGCGAATGTGTGCATGTACAAACGCACGCCTCAAACCAAAACCGTGCACGACGAAGTGTTCTGTCGTATGTGTTTGTGATCCCTCAGAGCTCAAACAGCATCCTCCCTCGATCATGATTGTGCGCGACATCTAGGAGCCTGCCATCGATGCAGGGGAAGCAGGTCGCGAGTGTTCCGGATCTGAAAGGGTAGATTTAGATTCAACTGTCTCGGACCTGCTACATTGCTACGTTGATCAGGTGGCGAATATGTGTACGGTTCGGAGTGAGTGTGTGTTTAGTGGGAGGTGTTATGTTTGAGGTTGCAGTTGAGGTGCATGCTGAGTGTCGCGCTTAGTGCACTTTCAGTTTGATGCTTCAGGATGTAGGATGTAGGTTGACGGTCAAGAATCTTCAGTTGCGATGCATTGCTTACAGGGCCTTAGTACGTTATCTGGGTGTTTGAGTTTTGGCCCAGAGAAGATGGCTTCAGGCCCAGCAACTCTGTTTCACACTGTTCGGCACATGGATCATGGGTTTCAGGTTTGGGATCGAAGGGTTGTGGTTCTGGGTTGTGGTCGAGGCGTTGGGTTGAGGATCCCAAGGAAGCACTCGGGGGCACAGAGAAGTTCCCTAAACCCCTAAACCCTAAACCCTAAACCCTAAACCCTAAACCCTGACTCCAAAAACTTTTGAAGTCCTGAAGTCCCAACCCTCTAGCTCGAGCCCTAGCAAAGGCCTTTGCAGAAGCACCTGATAGGACCCGAGACCCTAAGCCTAAAGAGCAACCGCAGGCGAAGAGCCCGATCGCACCATTGAGGTTCGAAAAAGGGGCCATGCATCGGGGTCTTTATCTATCAGATTTAAGAAGTTGTGGCTGGAAGCTTTGGGATTTAGAGTTGAAGGTGTTTGGGTTGTTAGTTCTTCTGGTGTATAGAACATCAGCCTTGCGTGTTGCGGCAGGAAAACGCCGGACTTGACTCTTATCACAGACAGCTCGGTATGGGTACTTGCACGTGGTTCGTGAGCCTTGCAGCGAGCATATGTTCTGGAAGGCGTCTAGTTCGGAGTGCCAAACAGCGGGCCCTTATTTCATGTTTATAAGCACATCCACTCACATTAGAAGAAGACACCCGACATCCCGCAGTTTCGCTTGCTGAGGCTTATATAGCCTCAGCAAGCCTGATATCAGGCGCCTTACTCATACTGCAAACTCAAACTAACTACCCACACTAGTGGCCTTCAGTCCCAAATTTGGGCTACCATAGGCACTTTGGGAGTTTGGGTGGCCCCATGGGAGGCAGACGCCCCCGTCCGCGTCTCGAAGCTGAGTTCGGGTGCAGGCCATCTTCCAGCGGGTGCGTAAGGCGTAAGACAAAGGGCCAAAGGGCTGAAACTTGAAGAGATTTGACCGATCAATATCGTCCGAGGGGTGTTTGTACGGTGGGTACGGTGCTATTGGAAGCCGCATATCGGCATATGAAGTCTGATAACAATAGCTTAAACGCGGTTTGTTGTGTCATGTCTTGTATTGGAGCTGCATGGGGCTGATCAGGATCGACGTCGGGCCTGGCGGGTTTCCTTACAATACTGACGCGCAGCTTCTCCAAAATGCGCCTCGCCGATGCGATCGAAGATGCAAAAGCCCGACCCAACTAAACCCCAGAGCCCAAAAATCCCGAACCATGAACTTATGCATTGATGCCAGGCTTCAGCGTCCTGCTCACACCGGCGGAGGATGAGGGGAAGGAGGAGGCCGAGATCTCGTCCGTCACCCGCGGCACTGCCAGCCCGAAGCCCTCTGCTTGGCGCTTGGGGTATTGCTTGTTTCACTTGGCGTTCGGGTTCCGAGAAAAGGCATGTATGCCCGTACAATTACAAATAGATGAATGTACATTTACAAACATTTGCGCAGGCATACACATACGCATGTACTTACACATACACATAAGCATACATACACACTTACAGGCAGCCAGACAGACCGACAGATCGACAGACCGACACGCCGACAGGCCGACCGACAGATGGACAGACGGACAGACGGACAGACGGACTGACAGAAAGACGGTGAGAGAAACAGAGTGACAGAACGACAGAGAGACCGAGAGACAGAGAGCGACAAGCAGATAGAGAGACAGAGAGACGGAGGACTGGCAGCCACGACAGGCAGGCAGATATGCGGGCAGGCAGGCGTGAGGGCAGGCAGAGAAAGACAGAGACAAGCTCAAACACAGAAGACACACTGACAGATAGAGCCGCGCAACACAGGAACACCGAAAACGATGTAGAAGCCAAGTATTTGGTCTCCCTCGCAGTACCGAGAGGCCCATGAAGCACTAAGAAGACCTGAAGCCTCGACCCGTGATCTCCCAGCCGTGTCCTCTGCCCGCGAGGCGCCGACTCGCTTTACTTGGTTTTCCAACACCTTCGAAGAGATGGAGCGGCATCGGGTCAAGTATAGAAGCCTATAAACCAATAGTGATCGTAATCCCTTAGAGTCCCTGAAGCATACTATATACACCCAGACCCTATCGTATTTATTCAGGCCCCGCCCCTGCATGATGATTCAGGCGGACATCAGATCAAATTCAAAACCAGAAGTGCTACACCCTATGAATCGTGTGCTTAGCTGCTTTCAGGAATCCTTGCAGTTGGGATTTATAGGGGTTTTAGGGTTTAGGAATCAGGTTTGGAGTGGAAGAAACCGTCTTGCCATATGTACATACAAAGATTCCCTTGTCGGGAGATTGTGCGCCAATCTATCCTGAGACCTTGGGGTAAGCGTCACGTGTGGAGTTCAAATTGGTTCTGAGGAGGAAGGATGCCCAAATGCTGTTATCTTCAGCTGCTTCAGCACAAGAGCCCAAACAATGTCTCCAACATCTTGGCAGACCCCATAGACTGCAATCAAGTTGAACGAAACCCTGCCCTGAGACACTACAAGTTTCTAGAGCTTCGGTATTGCGAAGACACGTGATACGCAGAGTAAGGTAGACTCAGCCAACACTGATGGAACCGACCTGTTCTGGAAATTAGACCTACAGCGAGCCAGTTCAGATTTCATCAGTTGTTCATGGCAGTTCTAAGCTGTCGTGTTTTGCATCCCACTGGCATTGCAAACCTGCAAGAAAGCTCTAGCCCGTGACCTGCAGTACGCTGGTATGCCCTTGGCCAGAATCTGGAGCAGCCCCCATATCAGATTATCAGATAAGGACAACTTCTATCCGATTCTATCCCGAGACCTAGAGTGCAGGATGCAGGCACTGGGCGGATATCGAAGATATCCAACATCTCCCAGGGCGAGGCATCGTCCCTTGTGATGCTGGCGGATGGACTAAGGTTTTCGGAGGGTCGCTTGCATCTGTAGACTTCGGAGACCGTACTGAGGGGTCCCGGGGTACCGTAACGCTTCTTTAGGATCAGCTCACCATCTCTGTCAGTACAAGTCCGACGCACCACTGAACTGTTGAAAAAGCAGTTGCTGCAGCCAAGATACGCTTGGGGGATTATCCGTACCCCGGCAATAGCGCATCAACGCAGCAACGTAGTTTTCCACTTCGCTGCTCTACAACCCAATCGAACCTGAATACGTACATGTCGAAGACCATAAAGCATGCACGTGCCGCAAGTTCACTACAATCAAGGTACCGAAAGTGAGCCACAATCGAGAAGAGTCCCCATATCCGACAAAAAGCAAAGGACAACGGCTGTTTGAGAACACTAGATTTCAGGATGCGGGCGCCGGGCGGATATCGAAGATGTCCAACATCTCCCAGGGCGAGGCATCGTCCCGTGTGATACCGGTGGCTTCGAAGAAGTAATTGAAAGGACTAAGGAGGTTCTCGGAGGGAGATTTGCGGCGAGACCGTACTAAAAACAAGTCCTACGCACCACTGAGCTGTTGAAAAAGCAGTTGCTGCAGCCAAGATGCGCTTGGGGGCTTATCCGTAGCCCCGCAAAAGTGCATTTACCTATCCGGACGTATTTTTCTCTTCGCTGCTCTACCAACCCAATCGAACCTGAATGCGTACATGACGTACATGTCCCAGACCATGAAGCACGCACATGCTGCAAGTTCATTACAATCAAGCTACCGAAACTGGACCACAGTCTTTTGTTGCTGCACTTTGCGTCTGAGGCCGCGAGCTGCCGACTGAAGACAATGCACACCGTTTCAGGTGAGTTTAATTGATGCAAAGAAGAAACTATTAATGCGGATTGCTACTGAAGTAGTGGAACTGCGATATCCGTGTGGTGCCGTTGCTGCTGTTGTCTAACGCCCAGTGAGGGAAGATGTAAAGCTGATGGTGGATATGGTGGCGCTTCATGGACCCATAACCACTGAAAGTTGTCATGCCTAATACCGCTGCAGTCTTGACATGAGTCACTCGATACACCTTAGTGCGACCCTTACAAAGTCTCAAAAAGTACGACCGGAAATGGGAAATTAAGCTTCCACCAGTCACTGGGGCCACAATCGAGAAGAGTCCCCATATCCGACAAAAAGCAAAGGACAACGGCTGTTTGAGAACACTAGATTTCAGGATGCGGGCGCTGGGCGGATATCGAAGATGTCCAACATCTCCCAGGGCGAGGCATCGTCACGGCATCGTCCCTTGTGATGCCGGTGGCTTCGAAGAAGTAATTGAAAGGACTAAGGAGATTCTCGGAGGGTCATCTGCGGCTGTAACCTGTGGAAACCGTACACGTTTGACAGCCCCCTGTCTTGAAACACAGTAGCCACAGCCATGACCGACGGAACGGATTAAGCCGGAGCTTCCTGACAGAGGGTGCAGTAGTTTCTGTTTTGGGGGTTTGTCCGCACGCCTGCATCGTCCTGCAATCTTCGAGACGCTGCTTTAGTCAAACCTCTTACGGGGTGTCCGTGTCAGATCATGGGTGTTTGGTACCAAAAACGATGTGGGTGCTGTTCTACATTCTAGTCCTTCGGCATGTTGCTAGTATTGCAGGTTCCCCAGAGCTGAAATGCATGCCATGACTCATCTTGAGCAAGCTCTATAGCAGAACGTCAAAGTGTGATGGCTCTGCACGAGAGTGGCAGAGTCAGGAGGCCGCGCGGTTGTCTCGGACGTCGAACACATCCCAGGGCGAGGCATCCTCACAGCTTGTGTTGGTGGCTGTGTACCTAGTGATGTCGGATGGCTACATGTGGATGTAAATAGTTCGATAACCATACAAGGCAGGTATCTTCCGTGAGACCTTCTGAGGCGCGAGAAAAAGTAAAGGCTTTGCAGCTGCTGCGACGAGGTCTTTGTTTCCAGGTAATTTTGCTTTGGGCTTGGGAGGGTAGTTATTTCATTTTACCAGTGAAATTGCCTTCGACAGGATGGCAATCCAAGATTCCTGCGGTGAAGAAACCCAAACCCTTTCAATCCCTTTAGGACGACGAAGCCCCAAAAGAAGGACTAAACGAAAAAGGCATCGCTGTACATGCCGGGACAATTCTGCAACCTACACGTCTTGAAAATCTGATGACCAGTAAACACGCGTTCGGCGCCCACATTCTCCGGCCATACGCTGCCACAAAGTGTGTTACATCGCTGCAACCATGTAACATAAAGTGGGAAGCTTGTCGGCCTTCCAACCCCAAGCGCCCGAACCCCCGAACCCGAGAGAATTTCCAGAGCCCCCGGAAGTCATATCCCCGAAGCAATCAAGATACGGCCCGAAGAACGGATGTGTGAAAAATGCGGAGGGAACGTCGAACCCTGAACCCAATAAGCGCAAAAGGCCTATGGGCCTCCTACTCCCAAAAGCTGATGCAACGACACAACATGATCTACCCTATTAGAATAGACCTCAGTCCGCACCCGAAGACTTCAGCAGCCAGGACCCATACTATCCTGAAGTGCTTAGATGCAAGACTTCTTCATGGCCTCCGGTTCCATGTCAGCCACTGGAAATCAAGCAATGATTCAGACAAGCAGACTCAAGAGAGGTCGAACGTGACACCCATCGTCCCAACCCCAGGCTCCTGGGCAAATCTCCCGACCGAAAAGAATCCTCAATGGGCAGCACCGTGACCTTGATACCCTCAACTCCAAGCCCGAAAAGCCACAAGAACCCCGCAAGGCTCATAACTCCAGGTATGTCCCGAGAATCCTTCGCAACCCTCTGAGAACCCTTCAAGCCCTATGCCCAAACCAGGCTCCTCCGCGGCGGAAGCAGACGTCCAAAAGTTCTCAGAGCTCAACGGGCCAGGACTCAGCCTCACAACATCAGTTTCCTCAGCGATGTGGAATGAACCCAGCCGAAAGAAAACATATAGTGTTGCATGTTTAAATCCTTGCTTTTCATGACATATAAAGCACGGCTAGGTCAAGTCTTGTAAAGATTCGGCACTTTGCTTGCGGCCCGGCACACTCCCCCATGTTGGGCTTCAGATCAAGTTTGAAAACTCTTTGTCTTTTCTCATTTGCTATTCCTACTGTTCCTAGGCCAGATCATGACTTTACCGAGTTGGGACTCACAGAGGCCGCAAGGCTCCGGAGTGGCGGTGGATGGGCTATGAAGAACCCTCGCCGGCGTTTGTGCGTGTGTGTGTGTGTGTGTTTGAGTTGGGAGGCTTCGAATTTGTGTCATCTCTCTCTTCAACTTCTGTCCTTTGCCTTCATGTGTTTTTGATTGTGTACTTTTTTGGGTGGGGTTCTTTTGGCTTCAAATTTGTTTCATTTGTCTTCAACTGTGTCCTTTGCCTTCATGCATTGCTATTCGTCTGCTCTTCTTTCATGTAGATGCAGTAGTTTCGTGTTCTTGTAATTCGGAGTTTATACGGATTAGTGCCTGTCCGGAGGGTCTTTGTGGGAAGGTTTGGGCTTGCCTTCGAAAGGGTTCACAGAGTTAAGTTCGAGAGTTTGCAGCCCTGGTGTTTCACCTTGGGGAATTGGGGTTAATGGCTTCTAGGCATCACGTGGTGTGAAATTTGCGACTTACTGCATCGGCTCAGACAAAGTCCCTGCTGATGCAGGAGTTGAACCTTGAGATCCTTGCACACACGGTCAATTTCTCCCCAGAGCCTTCGCACAACCTATCTCGGTTGGCCAGGACAGCAATGATGGCAATGTTTCGATGATGAGTGGATCGGAGATCAACGTGGAGGTGCCGATCGAGAACATATCAAATACTTTGATCACAGGGCATTGGGATTCGGTAGACTACAGTTGAGTTTCCCCGAAGCTTGACCCAAAGTTCCGAGCTCCTGACCGAAAAGACTTGGCTAGAAGGCTCAAGCAAGAAATCTACAGGTCCTAAGTTCGTTTTGGGCTTCAATTCGAGATACATGTCCCGCGGTGGTATATACATCAGTCGATGCTGTACTATTTTATATGATCTTGTTGTAGAGGAGTTTATGGCATTACATGGGCAGGATCTCAGCACTGGCACACCGCAGACACCAAGTCCCGTGAGCTTCGCTAGCGGAGTCTCAACCATTCGCAATTCGTTCTGCTCTACCCGTTTGATTTGCTACCTTTTCGGTCATGATCGGGTTTAATCCCCAAGCACGCTGCTCTGAGTATTTGAGTCCCAGTTTATACACACCCTACACCCGTAAGCTTTCAGGACCTGCCTGCAGATCCTCAGGTCAGGCTCTAAACGCCTGAAAGCCGGTCCGGCCGGAAAGGTTGAAGCCGTAGCTCAGAGGTCAGACGCCGAACCCTCAAACGTCACTTAGCAATAACAAGGTTCTTCCTTCATCGCCCTAGGTGCAAACCTACCTGTCTATCATATATCTAAATCTATCCATCTATATATATATATATATATATTTCTGTATGTATATGTATATATATATATATATGTATATACAGGGCTATGAAGGGTTCAGGACTCGACTGTGGCCCTCGATCCTCAACACTACACCGCGTTTCACGAACTGTCTCCATAGGATTGAGGGTCGTAGCCCGTAAGTGCTGCCCGAACCCGAAACCCTCTGCACTGGAGCATCGCTGTCAGGAAGGGCGCGAACTCTACCCCGACATGAGTGGGGGCGAGACAGAGACGGAGGTGGAGGAAGAGGAGCCCAGGGCTGCTCCTGCTCGGTGTTCGGGGCTTGGGCTGTCCGCTTTCGTTCGCCAGTCAGATTCAAGGCTCGAGGCTCCGGGGCGTCGTTGGGTTTGGAGTCTTGTTCCAAAATGGTGCTTTCCGGTCAAATGATTAAGAGGCACCATGAGGCATCATTCCCCGAGCAGTTGTAGTCACGACTGACCGTATGAACGTTACAGGCTTAGCGTGAGTGATGCTAATGTTGCCGTTGTCATTGGCACCGTCTTGTTCTTCCCGGTCCATGCAATGTGCAGACTAGTGACTAGGAACTCGAGTAGCGTCATGCCGGACATGTCCGTCCTCGTCGGTTGTGGTGCTTGTGGTGGTGGTAGTGGTGATTATGATTGTGGTTTTTATTTGCGGTTCAGGTTGTGGTTGCAGTTGCGTTTGTGGTTGCGGTTGTGGCGGTTGTTGCGGTTGTGGGGCTGTTAGGGAAGTTGGTCGTGGTTGTGGTCATGGTTGCGGTTGTGATGTTTTTTTTTGTTTCTTCTTGTTGTTGTTGCTGCTGTTGCTATTGCTGGTTTGATGTATGATGGTCGAGCACACAGCTTGGGTTTCCGGAAATTGGACGAGAAGCAGCTTGGGTCAGGTTTTCGCAATGTGGCTGTTCCAAGCTTCAAGCGTCGCGACCCAACCTAGATCTTCGACAGTGCTGCTTGCTGATGCCAGGAAGAGGAGGTTGTAGAGGAGGATTTCGCCTCTTGGACCATTCTCGAAAAAGTGTCACCATGGTCGACCCGAAAACCTCAAGCTCCACAACCTCTGCAAGATCACCGGGCCCAAGAGTAATCCTCCCTCGCTCGCTCTCGCTCTCCCTCACTCCCTCCCTCTCGTTTTCCTCTCCATCTCTCTCTCTCTCTCTTTCTCCCTCTCTCTCTCTCTATATATATATATATACACACACATACATATGTACTTATACAAATATACACGCTAGAGCCCGAAATTGGGGGCTTTAGTTCCGCAGGGCTCGTTGATCTCGGCTTCAGGTTTTGAATGTCGGCAGTTGCAGCTCTCGGGGAAGGGGCTTCATCTGGTCCCTCCGTGAGCCCTGGAAGGTTGGTTTAATATAGAGGCCTTTCTAATTACCTGTACTATTTGGGTGTTCCTTATTATAACTATAGTATCATGTACACCAAAATCCTGTTCTAATTATTCAGGCCCCTACATTAAAGGCCTCAGAGCGGCAGGTTGACTTTCAGGAACTCGGTGTCAGCATTGGGGTCGAGGGTCTCTACATGCTGAACCCGGAAGTCCGAAGCCGTAAGCCCGAATCCAACTCCTGTTTTCAAGTCAACGTCCAAGATCTCAATCCCGGAGTCCAAAACTGCCCACATCCTCGGAGCACCTGTAGGGTTTGGAGCTCCCCCCTACGGGTCGAGGGTAGGTCGAAATCCTACACGAAGCCTCTGGCTCCCCAGCCCGCAAATTCCCTCAGTCCTTAGTCGGGGACCCCACGGATCGGAGCGAGCGGGGTTTCGGTCGGGAGGTTTTGGGGTTTCAGGATTTCGGGTTACGAGGCTTTGGGATGTGCATGCTTTCAGATTTTTGGGGCTGTGCCATTTCGAGCTTCCTGAGAAGTTTCGATTAGCCGTGATTACTGCCACCAGACAGAGCCCAGCACTGAGCCCTTCGGGACGTGTGACTTCAAGCTGGTCTTCGAGATAGTAGCAGTCAGTATTGTCCAGTCTGCCAGCAACATGCCGTACTGTAGTTCTCGCACATTCGACCTTGATATTCATCCGGGGTATTCATGACCCCTGAATCGCACACTCAACATCGATCAGGGATGTGGTGCTGAGTGGACAGAGCAGTCCACAGTGAAGAAGCCTCAAGCAGCAGGAACCCCACAGCCCCTGACTATCTCGAGCCTTCTCAGGGGCCGTCAGAACAAGAGCCGGGTGCTGAGTTGCTGCTTTTCGAATTGCTCCTTATAGCCAAGTCTTATGGGTTCCATAACTTGAGAGTGTAGACATGTTGCTTTAGGGCTCAAGGCTCAGGGAATGGCGATGGGCTGGGAAGCACTCTCTCCGCGGCTCCGATTAAGACAAAATCATTGGGGGCTGAGGCAGCTGAGGTTTCGGGACATTCCGTAGGTTCTTATATATATCTATATTTTTCTATATACATATATAACTGTTAATATATATATATATATATATTATATATATATAATATTATTCTATCATATCATATTATATTATATTGCGTCCAAGCTGTCCTGCAACCGTTAGCCGCGCAAACGGCATCACTCAAACCGTAAGCCCTGACCTGCGGGAAGTTTGGCTTTGTGCAACATGAATGTCCCGGGATCTGTTCAGGAAACCTCGGGCTTGGGGGTTTTGGGGGCCTTGGTGACTCATGAGACACAAGAAGTGGGCTGCCCTGCAGGGCCTCAATAAAAGACTGTCGAAGTCTCACCGATCCAGAATTCAGAGAGCTCCTTGCTGCTTTGCGTGCGCCATGCAAGGGTTCAGGTTCTAGGTTAAGGAGATTTGGTTCCGCAAGTTTCGCCAGCAAGCCCCCGCATCCAAGCAGGGCGGAGTCCCGTAGCCGACAGCCCTGGGCCTAAAACCCAAGCCCCCTCTGCCCCTCAAAGCTCTCGAGCTGCAACGTCTCCGCCGGCTGGGAAAGGATGCGGCAGCACAATTTCCGCATGGCGGTGAAAAAGGGAGCAGCTTGACAAGGAAATGGGGAGCTGGAGAAGCTCAGGGGTGCAAGCTGGGGCTTGAGATTTCGACTTCATCCAGACCTACGCTCAAGTTTTTGTGTGCCATGACCTGACTGTGGATAAGAGCCTTGTGCCTCTGCGCCGGTTGTAAGGCTTTCGTGCCTTGTGTTTCGGATGGCTTAGGGGTGTTTGGGTTTCAGGGGTCGAGTTCCGAACTCTGCGGTTCGGGCTGTGGGATGACACTCTCAATCCCATATCGGAGCAGGGGCACAAGTCGGATGACAACGTAATCCGGGCACCCTAGCCTAGAATGGTTATACCCAGAGACTCCAAAGCCCATTAATTAAGGAATATACCTTAAATTTATAATAGGATCCCTAATATGATTTAAGGTATATTCCTTAATTCAGGGGTTTTGGGGTCTCTGGGTAAAGTGTAAAGGCTTGACCCAGGCCTCGACCCAAGGTTCACCACAGGAGGTTTATTGACACTAGTCCCTACGGGCTCGAGATGCAGGGACTGGCTCATGTCACGGGATGGGTTTGAAGAAGAACCGAAACCTGCTACAGATATGAACTGACAGCGATGCTGATGAGTTTCTTCAGCTCTTGAACAATTCCCAAGGTAAGAGTAGTTGTCAGTTTATCAGAGCTCAACATATTTGTGCGAACGCCATGAGCGCCGTCACTAACATGCAAACCCCAATGCAAGCTTCCGAACCTTGCTCTGTTGAGCTTGAAGCCAGCCCAGTCGCGATTTTGAAGCTTCATCTGCAGCATTGATGTGCAGACTGGTAAATGCAAAAGAGGCTACAAGTAGTTAGAAGTCAAAGTTCCAAGGAGTCTTGTTTTAATTCCTAAACTACTCCGATTTCGAGTATGAGTTGAGCCTGGTTCCTCGGTCTTCTGTCTTGCGCTAGTGATTCAGGCTGGGTAGGCGTGCAGGAAACGGTTTCCACAGGCTGGGTAGATGACTTATGAAAAGTCAGAAAGTCATGGGGGGTCGTAGGATTTCGGGCTCCGAGGCTTCAGGCCAAAGAGTTGTTAGCATGTGGAGTTAGGTTGGCCGTGGGTTTTGCCTACTGCATCCTGCTGCCTGGGTGGCCAGCAGAGCCAAGAGCGTCTACCATCGCATCTTAGTTGCCAGATCGGTTCAAATAAGGTCAGCTCTCTTCAAATGCTGCAGAAGCAGCGAGATTTGATCTGGCCATGGCCTCAGCGAGTGTTAATGGCAGCGGAACCAGGGCAAATGTGGTTCGCGTTCATGCTGCTTGTGGCGTACAGGAAAGAAACATACTGTTGGCTACGGGATGCTAAGGCCGAAACCTGAGTTCCAACCATTATTATGCTAGGCCCTACATAGTTGATTCTACTTGGACGCCCAAACTATTTACAACATCGGCCCATTTGCCTGAGCTTGTTTTGCGAATTGAACGCATGCAGCATCGGTACTTTGGTGCTCTAGGTAGATTTGGTTTGATCCTTCAAAGTGGAAGCTTCTTCATTCTTTGGCTTTGAACCGTTCTCTGGGGGAAGACTGAAGACCGGACTTCCTAAGGCCTTAGCCGCATGCCGCAAGAATGAACATGGATGCCATTAACGAAACACTCCCAGGCCCCGCAGCCCGAAACTCTAAATTCTAAACACATCCCTCACCGAAATTTATTCAGCATGCGATGTCCGAGAATACTATCGACTTGCCTAAGCTTAGGCCTCGAACCGGATTCTGGCACACCTTCTGGGCTTGGGTGTAGAGGTTTCAGGGCTTAAACAGACGAAACTGAATGCGCTGGGCTTGTGCGACAGTCGAGGCTTCTGCGGCTTCCAAGTGCTTCAACTGCTATGTATGTGCGACGGCAAAATCGACGAGAAGCCTTCCATCATCGATTATCACAACGAAGACTTTTCTGCGAGAGCTCACTAATCAACAGTCAACTCACCATGAATCTTCGGAACCCCCTCCGTGTTTCCCTGAACGCCTGAATACCTGTCACTGCAGATCCTGAAGCAAAGGAAGGGAACCTTCGGCTACAAAGCTTCTGAGAAGCTGTTTCCCACTTTTCTGGAAGCACAGGACCGGACTGAAGAACTGCATATTGCTGTGTCCTGGGGTTCGGGGTTTGGTTTTCGGGGTGCACATTTGCCGGACTTGAGGTTTGGGACTTACGGGGCTTCAAGGCTAAAGGTCCGGATGCCGTAACTTTGCCTCGGTATGCAGCAGTGACTCTCTCTCTCTCTCTCCCTCTTTTTCTCTGTCCTCTTGAATCCGGACTCCGGATTCGGGTTTCGGGGTACGCACGTGAGAGTGGTCTTGTCTGCCTGGAGCTCAAAGCTTAGGCTTTCTAAGCTGAAGGCGGAGGTTTTCGATGCATTGCCAACTCTGGAGAACTGTGTCAGAAGGGCTCCATGGTGTCACTCCAACTGCGATCCAGGATAAAGCCATCGAGAAAGCTGTCTCTGAGTGGCCACTGCATCCTAGCAGAGCCTTGGCCGGCAACAGTTACACGAACAGTTTTGGGCTCTGAAGTTGTGCATGATGTTCGGGCAGGAGCTTCACAACACACGTGTGCATACTGTTAGGATACTTATCCTCTGCAGCAGATGCCAACAGCCGTGATCCTTGGCAAGACTTACCAAAAACAGCCTAAGTTCGAGAAACTTCTGCGTGGAAGTCGAGACTTGCTAGGAAACTCCAGCCTAACTTGACCCCAAGGCACGACGACGCTGTTCTTGTGTTCTTTGCTCATACTGTTATGATGCACCGTTGCCTGTTATGCGAAAGTTTTGAGCCCCCGACGTGCAACTACAAACAAGGGCGCCGATGCTGAGGATTGTACGATGTGCCCGAAAGGGGTGAAGTGAAGGCACTTTGTGGCACTGCCATGTGCGTGTTTGTATGCGTGCGGCGGATGTTTGCCTAAAGGTTTGGGAGGGAGGTCGGGAGTTCGATTTAGGACATCGGCGCTGTTGAGAAGTTCAAGTTGAAACATTGCTGTGTGGTTGTTGAGTTTGGTCCCAAGAGTCTGGTGCGCTCAGGCTTGGTCTTCGGATTCGGATTTCATGATCGGGGGGCCTATTCCTAAAACCGCACGCCCCACAACGCTAATGGTGATGTATACTGAACCCAAAGCACCAAGTCGCACACCCGAGAGCGTATACGCAAAGCACTCAACGGTTCAGTGTAACTGATAGGTTGAGCATCCACCCGAGCCCAAATAGGCTTGGGTAAAAGGAACATTATATAAACTTCAAGCTCGGAGAAGTAAGCTCTAAGCCCCACATGGAAACTCTAAGCTTTAAGGCCCCGCACCTTCGAGCCTAAACCCTGAGCTTGGTGCCCCACAGAAGTTTGGTTTTTGGCTTGGGGCTCTGGAGTTAAAGGCATAGTTTCTCAGTGCCCAGCCTTGTGGTAATTACCTGATTGCCGGAACCACGGCCCTAGGATGGCTGAAGCCGGCAAGGAAGGTACCTTCAATTGTGGATGGATAGTACATTCAGCTTGTCCGGCTTGAGTTAGTTAAGATCCTTCAACTGAAATCCTGAACCCAAACCCTAAACCCTAGTAAAGCTATTCTGCCAATGATTATAGAACCCTTGCAAAGCACACTTCAACACAACCTTACTAGAGCCCTCATTCATGATGCCCTTGCAACCCCCTTTCAATCAAACCCTACAGTCTTCAATCCCACAGCAGGCCATGCTCGGGCCGAAACTTCTTGCTTCCGGCTGCTTGACAGCGTTTGGGTTTAGGGTTTGCGGGGGGCTGTGGTTGGTAGTGGGTTTGGGGCCTTAGGACTTTTAGGGGTTCTGCGGGTTTGTTTCACTGTCTGAGACTTAGGAGACTTAGGGTTTATGCTTCAGACTCGTGCGTCTAGGGTCTGAGGTTTACAAAACTAGTTATATTGTTCATTGTTCGTATTTTGCAGAATTCCTGTAGCCTGCACAGACCTTGCTGGGCATTGCACTGCTTTCAATTGCTTCGTGTTGTCCAATCCATAAGCCAGTGAGCCATGTCGGGACAGTGTTTTTGTTTCCAGTGCTTAGCGTACTGTGGATCTTGATTTATCGTCAGGACTACTATGCAGAGCCAGTGCTCGATAATGGTTTAGCATGTGTTTCCAGACATCAGCTTTACAGCCCTTCCTAGAATCCGGGTCCGGGTCTGGAGAGTGAGAGGCAGCCCCATCGGCCCACGAAATGCAAAACCGTGATTGAGCTGTCACCTCCAAATCCCGACACTGAAGGGACTGAAGAGAGCTTGGATCATCGGACCCTATTCAAAGCTTCTGAGAGCCTGGACCCACCATTGTTCCCAAGGAGCCCCGAAGAGGGGCGACCCAGAGGCCCAGCCGCTGAAGAAGCCCAAAGCTTTCAGTGGCCTCAACTTTTAGATCCCCGGTTCCTGAGGCGATCTCCCTGAGGACATCCTGTCAGATGAAGGCTTCGGGCTTCTCGCGCTCGGCTGCAGCGATGTTGTTCATGATGAGGGTGGGTATGTGGGAGTTTCCGAAAATTAGGGGACCCTAGTATAGTACCCTAAATAATAGGTTAATAGGACCCTTACTATAGGCAAAACTAGAATGATGACAGGCACGATGGCAGTCAGTTGGAGGGACAATCACGGTGCACCTGGCCATGATTCTTCTTGTTTCCGAGACACCTGATGTTCCTCTTTCCAGTATGACCCACTTCGGTTGAGCCATGCACCGCGGAGAGGCCTGATTCCTGATCATGTAGCCTTCTATCAGGAGCCCTGAAATTGAAACGACCGGCGCCCCAGTCTCTTCAACCGACCCCAACCCTAAACCCGCAACTTGAACCTAGGGCAAGGCTCATCTCTCACTCCACACCCGAAGCTAAGGTGAAGCGGCCTAGTGATCTAAAGAGCCCGGCAGACCAAAATCGGGCTTGGGGTAAAAGGCTCCTAAACCCGAAGATTCGGCCAACCTCTCTCTGAGATGAGCCCTTTACGCTGTTCCTCTCAGACAGGGCAGGCCCCTGAGGCCACAGAGGCAGAGAGAGTTCATCTTGGGGTTAAACAGGTTGTAGGTTTCCAGCAGGTTTGAGGGCAAGGGCTTTGTGGAGAGTGTCCTGAAGTTGCCCCATTGGAACCCTGAGAGGCCGCCGAGGTCGTCTCAGCAAAGTGACCGCAGGCCACAGGGAAAGGATGTCGGGGAGTCAAGAGCAGACGCAGAATTTTGCCGGCTCTTGAAGGTGCTAAACTGTTACTGTAAACTGTTGAACTTTCTTTCTGGGGCTGCGTTCCTTCCGGCACCCTCAACTCCCCAACCAGTGGAGGGCAGAGGGAGATTATGAGGGGCTGTTGCCCGAGACACGGATCTCTCGATGCTAGGGTCTTGGGACTGTGGGAGCCCGAAGGTTTAGCACTAAAGCCTGAAAGACATATGTACCCTGAGGTTCTGGGTTCGTGCTTGAAGGATCAGGGACGTGGCGGGGAACAGGCCGGATACTATCAAAGGAGGGCAACTACAAGCCCCGGGCTTTGCCGAATCCTGAACCGAAGCCTTAAACCCCAAGGCCCTAAAGCCACGAAAGGTCTTTAAGTAGCGGTCCTTCGAGTTTCTGGTCGATCTAGGGTGCAACTTGAGGCGAGGGTCCGAAGCCCGGGTTCAGCTTGCTTGCCCTTTGAGGCTGAGGTGGAGGGTTTTGCGGGGATGGAATTGACAGGCATACACCGCACCCTCAGACCTGCTTTGGTCACCGGGGCTCATCCCCGCAAGTCTGGTGCAGTTCTTCTCAAATTCCAGCCCAAAAGCTTTGCGCCAAGTGGCCCGCGATACCTAGAGACTGAGCCATGCATCCTGGAAATCGGAGGATGCTCGTGCATGCCAGGAGCCGAACATCTAAATCTGAATCCCGAGGGCGCCCTATCGAAGTCCTCACACCGAATCGAGAGCTCCAGCACAGCGCAACTCTAGACTCTATAATATACGTTCCTGAAACTCTGCAGAAACTGTTGAGGGGTAGACAACGAAAACTTGAGAGATCCGATTATTTGAGAGAGTTCTTTACCCTTACAGTAGAAGCCCCCAAGTTGAAGTTGGAAACCAAAATAGCCACAATCCTTAAGAGGAATGTATAGGAATCCCAGCACTAATTGTCCTTGATCCGACTTCCAACTTTTTGGGGTTTACTGTAAAACCCTGAGCCCATGGAGCCCCACACCCCAAAAACTCTCAAAAGGCGAAACTTCCTATGTTGTTTGGAAACTGAAGGCCTGCTTCCCACTGCGGGCACTTGGACCTCCAACGGAGCCTCGGACTTCGATTAGGGGCTTAGGGTTTAGGGTTCAGGGGTTTAGGGGTTTAGGGTTTAGGGGTTTAGGGTCCAGGGGTTTAGGGGTTTAGGCTAGGGGCAAGTGGGGCATAGGGATTTAGTTGGTGTAGGGGTCAGGTTTCGCGTTGACGGTCTTTGTTCAGGGTATAGGATGCAGAGATGGGGTATGGATTGAAAATCTGCGGCATTGGCTGGGGTTCAGAGCTTCAAGCTTGCAGCTCAGGTTTTAGTGCTGTTCCAAGCTAGGATTTTTCGAGATGGTCGGTATGTTCAATGGGAGCTCTCTCGATTGAAGGTCGCCAGAAAGGCACGCCAATCAGTTCACGTATCTGGGAGCCTCCTGATTCCTCATGTCTATGCACGCTGCATTCAGCGGCCCAACCTTTAAAGGGCTTCAGGATTTAAAATCTAGTTTTTGGAGTTTGTGGCCTCAATGACCATCCGCACACACCTCTTTGCAACGGAATTTGTGTAATATAGGGGCTTTAATAATTTCCTATTACTATCCTATTTTGGGGGTTCCTTATTATAAGTATAGTAGAATGGGCCCCAAAACCCCGTTCTGATTATTAAGACCCCTATATTACATTTGGATCCGGCTCCTGGGTTAAAGGACGTTCTTGGAGTCTCTGGTAGTG
>CAJNDV010031030.1:43348-66267 GCA_905221635.1 Symbiodinium sp. CCMP2456 | reverse complement strand
AATATCGGGGCCTTAATAACTAGAATTGGGTTTTGGGGCCCATGATACTATAACTATAATAAGGAACCCCCCAAAATAGTAGTGGTAATTATGTTGGCCCCTACATTGCGCCAAAACAAGGTACTGTAATCCCAAGTCATTGCCTAACCCTAAACCCTAAACCCTAAACCCTAAACCCTTTGGAACGAGGCTTTCAGTTCTTCTACGTTGACATGGCAGCTGGTGGGACTCCCGAGAGATCAGTATAAGGGTTTAGGGTTTAGGGTTTAGGGTTTAGGGTTTAGGGTAAGAGTCAGATAATTCTGCTGGGCCTGTCTGGTTTGTGGCGATCCGGGTGCTGAAGTTTGGCCTTTTCTGAATCAAGCTGCAGTAGGAGCTTCCAGCAAAGTCGGGGCGCCTTCTTCCAGCTCCTTGCAAGCCTACCCCTGAATCCACGAAGGTCTTGCTGCTGCATGTCTACGTTGGGAATCATCGAAGTGCCGTTTGATCTGTGCCTGAAGGGTATACCCTACAAGCCCTAAACTCTAAACCCTATAGGCTTGAGGGTTGTGAGAGGCTGAGGTCCCTCTTCGCGGACTTCGCGGTTTTGGGGTCTCTCCGTTCTCGCCCTGAAGCCTCAAGGGCATTCGGGGATTTAGGTGTTCAGGGCTACCCGGGACGAGAAGATCCCGAAGCTCCTGCGCCCCAAAACCCTTGTTTCATGGCCGAGGCAGACTACTTGGAGGTTCATGGGTAGTTATAAATAGGGTTATAGCAGCCTCTTGGTCAGGCCCCTTCTGCGTCTTTCCGGAGAAGGCAGTTCTATCTGAGTGCCAGGGACAGGCTTCCTTGAGGGCTTGGGGCTCATGATCTTAGAGTTGGAGTTTGGTAGTGGTTTGGGGGTCAGGGCTTCAGGGCTTCGGGAATTCTAGCTTCGGGTTTGGGGTTGAGTGCCCCCCCTGCTCATCGAACCGAGCACTGCATCAGCCCTTAAGCTTCTCGCGCCGGTGACCAGCGCCTAGGGACCTTCGTCGTTCCGATGCAATCTCGTTTTCTCAGACCCTGCTAAGCCTAAAACCCTGAGTAGCAACTATACATATAATTTTTGCACACTGACCAGGCCATGGTCATGGAGCTGTGGCGACAGGACCGTCTCGCCCGGGCCTCAAGCAGTTCTGCCTCGGAGGACGGTATCCTTAGTTTCGGCAGGATGTTTGGAGTTGTGATCTCTGTATGGAATATCATTGCGAAGCCAGCGGGCGAAGTGGAATGGTATGGCCAGGTTTCAGGGCTTGACGGTTACGAGTCCGGGGCGAAGGATTTCGGGCTGCAAGTGCTGGCCAGCTGACAAGTTCTACATAGACCCAGGCCTCGAATCATGAGTACGTGGCGTCCAGGGTCTTAAAGAGAGTTGTGACGGGCAAGGCCCGATTCTGCTTCAAACCACAAGCACGCCCCAGACCGCAAGGTTCAAGTCCATATCCCTGGCACCCAGGTCTTGGTCAGACACCCTACAGGCCCTACACTTGAAACCCCGTATATACTTCCTTGGCACTATGGCAGGTGCATGTCGGCGCGGCCCTCATGTCGAACGATTGGAAGGCCTTTCTTGAGATAGGTCCTTTGCAAGGCGAGAGCTTTAGACTCGGAGCCCATGGCATTTCACTGCAAGAGCCCTTGAAGCTGCGGGGTGTCCGCTTCATAGGTGCTTTGAGGTTGCAGCGGGGTTGCACTCATTGGCATGAACTTGGGGTATACGGCATCTAAATCTAAAGCTGTACGAGAGATCAGGGTTTAGGACGTATCGGGTTCAGATCAAGAATGTAAGGAAGGATTGAGAGGGGTCTGATGTTTTTGGATAAGTATGAGCACGAGCGCTACACTGCCAACCCTGATTTTGTCCAGCCGCGCACCCCATCTGCTGCTGCCTGCCCTCTTTATTCCTGCAGGCTTAAAGACCGAAAAATCCGCGAGTGTTCGTTGCAACGGGTATGTTCCTTGTTAATTTCGGCGGAGGTCCTTTCGAAAGCCTGTATCGAACCCAAGCCCAAACTGACATCAGCCTGATGAAGCCGCTTGTCAGAACATGTCTGTTGCTGCATTGAAACTTCTCCCAATCGTCCGGGATGCATCGAAGCCTCTTGTAATTTGAATCAACCATCGCTTGCTGATTTGATTTTCGAAGCCCCAGCCCAATATAAACGTAAAAAGTAGCTTCATCCACAGTACAAGGACTCTTAAGGCATAAGCATACGGGAGGCATTGTCGGAGTACCTTATCAGGCTCTAAACCCCTCAGCCCTCAACCCTGAACTCCAAACCCCAAGCCTTAGTTTCTACACCCCAAACCCTAAACTCGAAACCCTAAACCCCAGACCCCTACACCCTAAACCCCGTAACTAAGTCCCACGAGCCAGGCAGGTTCGGGAGCTTTTGGTCGCTTCGTGACTGGCGGCGTGCAGGTTCCGGGTTCGTGTTTCAAAGGATGTAGGTATTGTTTAGGGTTTAGGCGGTTTAGGGTTTAGGGTTGGAGTTTCGGGTTCGAGGGTTTCGAGTTTAAGGGTTTAGGGTTGAAGTGGCGAGCTCAGTTGAGGTTTAGGGTTGCGGGTCTATGGGGCGGGGGTGAGATTGGGATAAATGTCTTCTGACTCAACAAAACACGCGGCAGGCAGTGCCGCGTGTTTTGTTGAGTTTCAGATTTGTTCATGGATGTTTACCGTGTTGGGCATGGGTGGTTTATCGGTGTTCTTGCTTCATAAAGCCATAGGGATTGGGTTCAGGCTTCGATCCTAAATTCGTGCTGGAGGCAGGGTTCTACATGCAGTGGCGCGGAAACCCGACAAGGCAATAAGTTCATCGAGCACCAAAAAGAGGCAGGTAGCATCCAAGCGTGTACGTGAGGCTTCGTAACATGGTTGGACTTCTCCATGTCCTGGGCTGGCTCTCGAGTTCAATAGACCGCTGGTTAAAGACTTAGGGGCAGCTTGAAGGCTTAAGTGAGGTTGATAGTAATTAATTTACAGAGCCTGAAATTCCGAGATAGGGTACTCAGGCTCGACAGATGCGGGGCTTAGATTTCGGCATGATAGTCTTCATGGATGGTTTATCCGGTTAATGAGAGCTCTGCTTACAAAGAACCATGCTCACACCATCGTCGTCCGAGCGTTTATGACGAATGCTTGGGCTGTCATCGTCATAATCGCTGCGCTTATCCAACTGTAACAACATCTTGTGTTCACTGCCACCAACAACGGCATCATCGTTGTCGCCGGCCTCTTGCTTCTGCCTCTCATGATCATCACGGTGATGGACCGTCGTCGCCTCATCGTTCTGACGATTTTGTTCCTGCTTTTCTGAGAAGGCTGGTTCCCAGCCCAGCACCAAGAGATCTAAGCAACATGCGAAGATTCAACCTAGGCCCTAAGCCTTGAATGTCTTGATCCCTCTTAGCGACCATATCACAACCTTGACCTGGTGATTCTGAGAAGAAGCTCAGATCCGATGTTATGAATCACGCCAAAGCCTACCTACTTAGCCACTGCGCTGGTCCTCCACTAGTTAAACCAGAACCTAATCCTAACCCGAACCCCTTGCAGAGAACAGCTGGTGCAGGTCGAGGAAGCTGACAAGGCCAGAGCATGTAGGGTGCTGTGTGCAGCACCCCTTACCCCTTGGTCTGGGGTTTAGAGTTTCTTCAGAAGACCAGAAGATTGGAAAACAATACTGTAGATGTCTGTGCGAGTTGGGTTTTGTCGATGTAGTTTAGTTTCAGTGAATGTTGTGTGGGGGAGGGACAGGCCAGAACCGGACATGTCAGCAGGGCATCCAAAGCATCCATGATGATTTTTGACTCCCAAAACGAAGGCATACGTCTGAGCAGTGCAGGCTGATACGGCCGAGACTAAAACTATAGGCAACTTGGTGTACAAGGTCGCTGCTAATCTCAGAGGTTGTTGCGCTGGAGCGCCCCTCTGGAATTCTCAAAGCCCACTGTCAGTTGTAAAGATCCTGGTTAATGGGGAAGATATTTGCAGGGCAGGTCTTGTCCAGAACATGTCCACCGCTCCATGGCCCCGAGCAAAGAACAATGTCTAGAACATGTGCGAGAAGCTTGTGGAAGTTCCTTAGGTGACCCTGAATTATTCTCAAGCAGCCCTAAACCCAAATGCGGACGGGAAGTTGAACAAAAACACATCGCAGGTGGCTTTTCCAACCTGCAGCCACTTCCACCGCAACTTTCAGGACTTGTCCTTCGGGATTTTGCGTGATGCCTTGTGGGGTCACGGTCCGGGGCATCGGGATGTTGAGGGTTTGACACGCGCGTTGGGGTACATTTGGGCGAGCTTGCATGTACACGGCATGAAGGACCCTGAGAGGAACCTCAAACCTAGTCTCTTTAACCCCTAACCTGTGGCCGAAAGCGTAAATCCCACACTTCAATAGCCGAACTCCCATTTTCCGGGTCACTATACATGATTGACTCTGGACGCCTGAGCCAGGACTTCGTCGACTCCTGCATCGGCTAAGCCGTGGGCGAGTGCGGGAAGTTCTCTGAGGTTTGCAGGTAGTATACCAGCCCGCTACCCTGCAGTCACATTGCAAGTACTGGTGCGGTCTGTCAGCCCTACTGTGTGACCCTGAACTTCCGGTCTCGCTTTTTAAGTTTGAAACTGTAGCCATCTCTCCTGCTTCTTCTTAGGGTTTATGAATCTTCGCTCTTGTGTCGTCTTGTAGGTTGTCGTAGGAGAGAGCACGGCTAACCCTTCGAGCAGCTGGAAGCTACGATATCAATGGTCCTTGTATCCAAGTCTCTCGTACTGGTATGTAGAACAAGTATTGAAAGATACTGTAAACAAAGTTCCAAGACTAACCACAGCAGCAGGCTGAACAGCAATAGTAATCAATCATGCTCATTATCACAAGGAATGATCGCACCACTAGCTGTTGGTGGTCTATTGGTCAGGGTGAACGGCACCTGGCTCGCCTGTTTCACGCGATGTGCCAGCGGGATGGGTCGCCGAGACACCGTTGTAGCGGAAACAGTGACGGTGGTTGCACGCACCCTATGTCAGATGCTTAGTGCCCCAAACCCTGAGCACTGCGCGTCACTCGATAGACCCTTTAAGCAGCACAAGCGCCATAAATCCTCAGCCCGAAACCCATCAGCTTTTTGTAAACACTATTCGTATATAAGCATCAGCGGCAGGATTGGTCTTCCTTTGTAAACCAGATGCATTTGCAGTCCAATGTCCAATGTACCACACAGCCATTCGTTGTCTCATGGGCCCCGAGGTTTGTCGAACACTTGATGTTGCAGCGACAGTGCTCAAAATAAACAACTTCAAAGCACACAATAGGATGTGATCGAGCCACACCCCTTTTCAGCCGGTGTGGGGTGTGTGGCCTTCCATGATGCCCCTGATGCCGCCATACAAAACTGGTTAACCACGTAGTACACGATTCTAGATAGCCAGGTGGCTCGACGGGAAGCACTTTGCCGGAGCATCAGTCGACGCTCGTAAGTTGTAAACACTGCATCCAAGAATCTTAACTCTCAGCCTGCCTCCCTACACAACACGCGATAGGCTTATACAAGTCTCGCAACCCGTAACTTTGTGTAACCCCTTCCACTCCTAACTCTTCTGAGAACCGTGAATCCGCCTCATGCCCCAAGTAGACGCAAACCCTCAGTAAGGTGGGGGCTACGAGTTCGAGCACGGAGGGAGGCCATCTTCAGGTTGTGTGGGTTTCGGGTGCTTTATCATAGGAGTACTAGAATACAATAGTCATCTGGAGACCGAGGACTTTGAAACAAGTTCTTGGGGTTTTGGTGTCTTCAGGGTTCTTGGGTTTTCGACGTGCTGCATGTGTGAAGCTGCAGCGGGGTTTGAAAGAATATGAAAGAATACTGTCTACACAGTCTGCAGACAGCATAGGATTCACAGGAGCACGAGAGCCAGGGTAATTTCGAGCTGCAGTTCTGGACGTTCAGGTGCGAGGGTGGCTGGTGTTTTTGAGTCTAGTGACGTTCGCTATAGTGCCTGGATGAGAAGTAGGATTATTTCTCTTGTCAGGTTTTGATGTCAGGGCTTTGGGCTGAAGGTTTCCATGTTCAGGTCTGCTGGCAGTGGCTGTGCATTCGTCAGTTGCGTCTGCTGGCCCGGTCCTCCGCAACAAACGCCACACCCAAACCAAACAAACCCTAAGTGGCCCTAGACTCACAGCATACACGCAAAGGCAGAGCTGAGCCTTTCCAGCAAGGCTGATGACGTTGTTCTCTGCTTCCAAGTATGGCCAGTGCCTCAGGTCCATGCAGGTTGTGATTTCGGCCCGAAGGCCTGCAAGTAACGCAAGGGCTTAGTCAACCACGCTTTTGCTTCCCAAAACTCGCATAAAATACTGTAGTAATATACTACAGTAGACTGCAACATGCTGAATCGCCACAAATCGGGGCATGAGCATTTCTTGCTACCTATGAGGGAGGTCCTTCAACTCCCGCCTCCTACCTAAGTTCTGGCAACAAGGCTATATCTCTCAGTGACAATCCTGTGTCTGAGCAAGGGGGGAGAGCAATCCTTGAAAGACCCCTCATCCGAGCCACGTGTCGAGATAATATCCGGAAGGGAGCCAAGAAAGAGGCCCTAATGTACGGGCATCAACAAGTTACCAACATTTCTGTTGGGGTTCCCTAATAACACTTCTAGTAGAATTAGTAGAATCTACCCCCAAAACCTTACTCTGATTATTAATTGTCCTTTATATGACTCGACGCGCTTGCAGCACGACCTTAAAAGGAAGGACGCTGGGCTCCTGGCTGTAGAAGCATGAGATGTCCACCAGGATCTCGAATCGGAGCCAAAGTCCCGATTGCTGCAGTGGACATGTCGCTCATTTCCCTTTCTCAGTTACCATGTAAGGGTCTGACTATATGCCATATTCTGAGGCCCTTTAAGACAAAGCTACTGGTATCGGATGTCCGATCGAACCTGAGCCGAGATATACATGGAACTTACAGGTAGACGCACCCAGCAACGGTAGCGCTGATTCCGAAACTCTAGATGCTTTAGGGCTGGTGGTTTCGGTGTTTTGCGGCAGGACTGCAGGAGTTTTTGGCTTCTTCGGGTTACCGGGGTTCAGGAGTTTAGTCATTGGCTCTAGGGTTCTGCCTTTCTGTGGTTTAGGGCTCTTTGGAGCTCGTGGGGCGTAGGATGGGCGGCCACGTTCTAAGGCAGTCGCGCAGTGGACGAGTTTAGAGTCGATGGTTTCGTTAGGGTTTAGGGTTTAGGGTTTAGGGGTTTAGGGGTTTAGGTGTTTAGGGTTTAGGGTTTAGGGTTCAGGGGTTTAGGGGTTTAGGGGTTCCATGGGCATCAAGTGACGCCGCAATCGGCTGCGCCTTTTGCTGCAATCAGGCGGCGTGCTCCAGAATCGCGGTGCTGTGGCCGTCCTCCGGCGCCGGAGTGAGGCGCATGGAATCGGGGTTTGCTGAGTTTCGATCTTCGGGTGACGAGTCGGGGTTGAGGATTGAGGATGGAGGGTCAGGGTCTGCATCCAAAGCTCCAGACTGTGCTGGGTTGATATCTGTAGGCCGGCTGTTCTTTTGATCATAGTCCGGTTGGGCAATCTTCGGTTTTCTTGAATATAGAGAGGATCAGGGTTAGATGCGATTTAACTACAGGGCAAAGGCAAGGTGGACATGCACTTTAGAAGTTAGCCGTGTCAGTCGCCCGGTGAAGGGTTGCTTCAACGGCCGCGCGCACAGACATCGAATTCAAGTCTAACTCTTGAAGCTGTCTTCAACGCATGCTGTTTGCACAATACATTCGTGGTCCATGGTTTTTTGGGAGTTCAAGATTTGCTTGCGGCAGGATTTGTAAGGTTGCCAGAATGAGCTTAAAAAACGTCTCCCCTTTAGAGAATATGCTGGCAGGTTGTGGAGTGTTGTGGACCTGTTTGGAAAAACAGTTTGCATAACCAGTGGTTGCTGAAGACGGAACTAGCCTGTGCAGGTCCTTTGGTCTATGGAAGTAGGGCCACCTGACAATCGTTCGAAGGAGACGGCACTATGAACTGTATCCCGAACGCAAGCCCTGTGAAGCCCTGCAAATCTCGACACGAGGTGAATGCAAGTGATTCACTTTCGGGATATTTCGGGTTTATGTCGGAAATTTTACGGCTTCACCAAGTCCATTTTGTGTGGGGCTTTGGTGATGTTTGTAGGTTGTTCTTATCAGGAGTCCGAGCCAGGCTGCCAAAAGGCATGCATTGCCGATTCGTCATGAGCCACTGCTCCACCGACCCTAGCGCTATCTGAAGTCTCTACAGCCACATGTGCAGAAGGGCGCCAGGTACAGGAACCCGCTTTGACCCGAGCCCGTGATAGACCGTGTACCTTGTGTCCTAGCAGTCCTAGCAAACACAAACCGTATGAGTGTCCAACATATCCTGGTGCTGGATGCACGGCTTCGACCAAGAACCCTTTAAGAAGTAGAACAAGCTGTCGACTAGATTGTGGTAAAGTAGTGGAAGTACCTAGTCAGTCTCCTGCATGACACACCACTGTCGGAGCCTGTGGATTTGCAGGGTGCGCCCGCATTTCTCCCTTCGACTTCCTCGCCCGGGGCTCGTTTTGGTATCGACATTGAGCATGAAAAGTGCCTTTGTTCCTAGTCTTTTGAATCCCACAGCCATGTAGAATAGATGGAACAGGTGGAGTATCGGAAAGTCTCCATGCACGATGTAGGCTTTATGACTTCGTTGTGGCAGTTTAGTTTCAGGTTCATGAGTTTAGTTTTATGAAGTTTGCATCGGACGTCGACCTTGAAAGTTGGAAGTGGCATCTCTCAGACCTCTCTGAGGGTGTACAGGGCTTGAAAACTTGGGGTGATGGGGCTGGCGAGTGACAGTGTCGGCACCCCCAATCGTAAACTGTGAGTTGCACAAGGAACACCAATCCGCAAGCCCTCCGATTCATCCTAAGTAGATCTTAAGTACTTGGCAAGTAGTGGTAGTGGGTAGTGGAGCCTGAGCCCCAAACCTGCAACACCTATCCCTAAACCTCAAACCTGCGACCCCAAAACTTTGAAGCCTGCAAACGGCTTGTGGGAGGAAGCGAGAGGACAAGAACATCCCACCCTTACGGCATTTGCAAATGCAGCTGGGCTTCAAAGGGCCTTGGTTTCGGGGAATACTTGGATCAGGGGCGGTTTGGAGAACGCAGAAAAATCCTCAGTAGACAGAGCCACTAGTTAAACCACGACACCCCCCTTGTTCAGGGTTCGTAAGTTTGTTACAATTCTTGTTTGGAATCCAAAGCCCCACTGTTGGCTCTCTGCTTTCTGGGCTGAGTTCAGGCTCGGGGAGATAAGCAAGTTTCGCATGGCACATGTTTAGGTGAAGCCGAACGACATGAAATCCTTGTCATCGTACATTTCCACAGACGGAGGCATTTCCAAGTTGAAAGTCTCATGTCCCATGTCTAGCAATGTTCTATCTAGCACAGAGTCGTCAAGAACTGAAGCCCCCTTCACCGTTCAATCCCAGTCGCCTGAACCCTAGGCCCTTTAACCGCCCCTGAACTGTGGCTCTGCTCTGGAAATCTTTCAGCAATAGGACTTATTGCTTCATGCTGAGAGCTTTTAAAGCGATGTTTGTGCGGGTTTGAGTGGACAGAGTTTGAAGGGCTGCCTGCAACAAATTTCCAGCTTTGGGATCTCAGTTCAGGGTCTTCAGGGTTTGTATGTAGAAGCAGAGTTCTAAGTAACTTGTCCCGGGGGTTTGCCCATAAACTTTGACGTGAATTAAATCCGCGGCTGCCCCGGCTGAGATTCTGAGGACAATGTCCGAATTCGTCGTTCCAGCTCTGAAGGCGACTTGAGAAACGAAGTTGAATCCCCTTAGTAGCGTCCGATAAGTAACATGAGTAGTATAGGTGCAGGGTATTGAATGTTTCGGATGCTCCCAGACAGCCAGGTGATGCGGGGTCTCGATTTTTTGGGGCTTCTGGGGCGTTCATGGCCGTAGCCATGGTATGTGTTTAAGATGTGGGTTAGGCGGCGTTCGGGCCTCGTCTGGGCTAAGATTGGAGGCTTTGGAGGCAAGGCACGGCTTTTGACGTAAGGGGGATCGGGCTCTGGCTTCAGGATCTCAAGCGGATCAGGTTCTTGTGGAGAGGTTGCAGAGTTTTCAGAGTTTTCAAGCTTTAGAACTTTAGATGAGACAGGATTTAAAATGCATCGTTTTGGCTTAGTCGCAGGCGGTTGAATACTCGTGAGACCCGCGATATTGGACGCCGTCAAGACGATCCCCAGACTACAACTTACTTGTAAACGTTATGCCACGTTCCGGGACGCCATAATGCAAGAACATTTCGGGGGCTCGCGAGGGCGACGGTTTTCTTATGCATCCAGCTGTTCCCCCAAAATGAATTGGGCTTAGGGAAGGGTGCCCAACGAAAGCTCCCGAACCTTGAGAGAGGCTCTGGCCTTGGGCTTGTTCTTAGTGGGTGTCGATGTGCAGGATGCCCCAAATTTTCACGGAGAGCTGCCTGTGATCTTTCAGCACCCCCATTGAGGATCCCTACTCTAATCCTCGAATCCTCGAGCTAAGATTGGCGAAAACGCCGAACACCCTGGATGCAGGAGCCTTCCGAGAGGAACGAGGTGACCCAAGCCTGCGTTCAGCAGGCCCACAGGCATTAAGATTCCAGGGTTTTGAGAAGGGCTTGGGTGATCATATCTTTTGGAAGTCAGACCTTGGCCGCCGAAGCCGCCACAACCACCTGGGAGCACCGATGGTACGTACCCTTATGGCTTTGGATGATGAAAACGGATTTAGAGGGCTGCCGGCAGGTTTGGGGACGCACCCCTAGGAAACCCAAAGCAGGCTCAGCGAGGGATAGAAGCATGCTGATCACTTGGTTTCTCGAACCCTGGGCAACCAGCTAACCTGTCCTTTATCTACACGAATAATTAGTACAAGCAATACTTAGCCCCCTGTGAATTTCGAGAATTACAGCACGCTCATTCATGACTTCCCACAGACTGCCGCACTGCAGCGATGGTTCCGGAGAGCACGTCTTAAGACTCCCAGATCCCATGCCGCCGGCTTCGGGGAGGTGCGCCGTTTTGTCGAGACGACAGCGAGTCAGCACCAGCAGGACCGAACTTAGTCTTTCGGACTGCGGACGCTTTCGGGTACATCAGGGCTTTAGGGCTTCAGGGCTCGTGGGTTCTGGGTTCGCATCTTCAGGTTCCTTTCTCCTGGACTCGACTCCCTTCTCCCAATCTTTCTGGCTCGCGGCCTTAATTAAAGAGAACAGTCTCAAGCATCCGAAATGTGGAATTGCGATCCCTACAGCCGCTGTGTTCACCTCTCCGTCCGCACACTCGTAGCACAATGCTGTCATCATCCGTGCCAGGACATCGAGCAATATGTGCCTCGGCAGCAGGATTGTTCGGGTGTTGAACGGTCCATCCCAAAAGCCAAAATCGTAATGTAGGGGCCTTAATAATTAGAATGGGGTTTTGGGGCGCATTATACTATAGTTATATTAAGCAGCCCCCAAAACAGTATGGGTAATTATTTAGGCCCCTATATTAGTCGGTAAGGCACCTCCTGGAGTTGTTTCAGCTTCCATCGAAACTAAGCAGGCCATGGCAGCGTTAGGCGGTGGGATTTAGAGACCCCAGCCTTTGATCGCCAGAACCATTCACACATGTAATATGTAGCATGTAATCATGAATGCCTGTCTCTGGGTGCGTGCGAAAGTGTATGTAGGTCTGTCTGTATGTATGTGTCTATGCCTGCTATATACGTATGCATGTAAGTATGTACGTACGTAGTCATGTATGGATGCATGCAAGCCTGCAGGCATGGCTGCATGCATGCGAACCTGAATGCAAAGGCTAAGGCCACCAGACACAGATTCTGCCACAAAGCCATTGGGAGTCGGGTGAGCAACCCGTTTGGAGTGGGCCATGCAGAAGCCAGGTATTGCTTTGGGGGCTGGGGGTTGTCGGAGCTGGAGTCTTGCTTTCTCCAGTGGCAGTGCATGAGCTGCGCCACCGAGTACTGTAGAGCAGTAGCATCTAAAGTCCTGTGGCTATCAGTGTCCAAGATGGCACAGCTGTGATTATCTGTCTGTCTCTGTCTTTGTATTGTGTGTAAACACATACAGATGCAGACATGCGCGTGTACATATTTGTTACATCCGCGTTCACCTGCGCACGCAGAAGGGAAGAAGTGAACGGTGAACGGTTCAGGCCTCGGGCACCGAAGCTAGGTCCCGTCCCCTACACCCAAGACTTGCAAAATCGTCCAGCTGCGGCTTAAGGTTGCAATGGGTTCCGGATTTAGGGCGCTTTGGTCCCTAAACCTTCAACCCTAAACCCTAAACCCTAAACCCCTAAACCCTACACCCTTTCAACCTGGTGTCGGTTTCGGCGTTCGGATTTGGGCAGCAAAGGCTCTGGCTCTCATCTGCGCAGAGCGGAGGCGGCTTTGGCGACGGTCTCAGCTGGGGGCATCGAAGTTTTGGGTGTCGGGTTTCCGTAAGGGTTTTTGAATATATATATATATATATATATATATAGGTTTTTGACGTGCAGCACAGGACTTCGCTTCGTCGGTTGCATACATAGCGCGGCTAGCATGATGAGCATCCTCGGCGTCACCAGCGCTTCCATATGCGCGACCACCACGTCATGACAAGTGCTGACCAAGTGTTGGAGTGCAGCACAACGAAGAGCCATGCCAATCCTCAAGGGTCATGTTCAAAATTGTCAAAGCTGCAACAGCAGCACAACCAGTTGTTCCGCTTACCCTGTCTGATGAGGCGTCTTCGAAGTGAAACTGCAATTCCGAAACCAAGCCGCTGATCCACTGAACTTCCAATCCTTAAAGCTTACAGCGCTGAGTTTCAGTAAATATAGACAGTATAGGCTCTAGTTCGGATGGGCTGAATTCTCACGGAGCTGCCAACAATAACAAGAAACCACTGAACCCTAGGTCAACCCTGGCTTTTTCAGGTCCCAGCTTCGGGCACGAGATGAGGACCGGCCACGCTACTTCTGCGGTTCCCGGTTGCAAGGTCGGCTTGGTTTAGCGTTGGCGTCTGGATTTGCAGTTTAAAAACGTTTAGTAGGGTTTAGGGGATTAGGGTGCTGGACTTTCGGGCATGGTATTGAGACTGCAGTGTTGACGAAAACTGAATTGCAGTTTGCCGCATGAAGTAAACCTGTTCCAGTTCATGAAGAAGTTGCAGGTACTGGTGCGAACCTTGGTTCTTTCGTCCACATCTTCTGGTGTTTACACCATCTGAGTAGTGCAAGAGGATGATAGGCTCACCAGCTGGTCCGGCTAGCTCCAACAAATCATGCTTGCAGGAAAAATCAAAGGTTACACAGTCCGCCCCCACACGGAGCCTTCCCGTGAGTGGCTAATCCGGCTAATCCGAGCATGGGGCGACCCCTTGGATGAAAAGCGGAGACCCACTGAACTGGAACCTTGTATCCTGAGACTCTTGGCTCTGCAGCCGTGAACACTGAAGCCCGAGGCCCTAGGCCCTAAACCCAACGAGAATCTCCTCAAATGGGCTTGGCCTGCAGGAGGGCCGCGGCCTCCTCTCTTCGGAAGATCTCTGCGAGGTCCTCGCAGAGGTGGGTTTCGGGCATTTGCAGGGCAATAGAAACATGGAGTGCAAGGTGTAGCTTTCTCGGGTTTCCGGGGTTTGTAGGTCTTGTAGAGCTTGCAGGGTTTGTAGGTTGTGCAGATGTTGTATAGGAAGTTGTAGGGCATGTCGGGTGTTGCATGATTTCTAAAGTTTGTATCGGGATTGTCAAACTTGTGTTTTGTGGGTTTACAACGTTCGTGGGGCTTGTAGGGTTCAGGCATGACAAAGGAAATAGGATTTGGGGAGGGCGTCAGGAGTACAAGGCACACGGTACAAGGATTACAGGATGTAGGGCTAGAGGAAATGTTCTGGAGTAGTAGTGCGTGCCAACTTTTATGTGGGTCGGTGTTTGGACTTGCAGCTTGTGTTGGAGCAGGCAAGATAAGTTGTAGTGCTGATCTCAGGTCCGGTAACACGTCGCCAGGCTCATGTTACCTACTTGAGAGCGCATGGGTGGTTATCAGAAACGGTAGGGCCCAGATGAAACAGCTGTTTCGGTGGGATACGAGAAGTGAGAACTTTTCTATTAATGAGAATACCCTACTCACGACAAGACAGCAACAGGCTTTCAAGCACGGCTCAAGCCCAACAGCTTTCAAGTTTGCACCTCCAGGTTTGTGGTGAGCTTGACTGGTCTTGCCCTCAGAGATCTCGCTCTAAAGGTGGGTAATTCGGCTTTGAGGTTCTTTGAGAACTTGAAAAGCTTTATGCCGCTGCATTTTGGGACCAGAAGCACTGGGGCCTGGCCGCACAGATGTCTTCGCATGACTGAGGAAGCTGTTCGAAGAAAAGGCCCCAGCCCACATTCTGATTCAAAGTGCACGTCACCTGATCCTGCGACATGAGTCCTTTTAAACGGCACAGCTTCAGCCCCAACGACCCGCCATTCAAAGCCACATTTGAATGGAAGTCGAGCAAAGACTGACTTCTCAGATCCTTCAAGCCGAAGCGGTTTGGGCCCGACCCACATGCCGGACCATAACCTAGAAACCCACAGCCCGAACCTCTTCAATCCTAAACTGAACTCATTCGCACCCGACTTAACCTCCGTAAAATCATACACTTGTCAAGCCAACTCCAAGTCTGAAACCACCGAAAATACCATAGAGCCGACCTAAGCCTCAAGCTACGCCCGAAAGTCGACAAGCCTCGAAAAGGCATGCTTTGCTGCAGTGTGTAGCGCCATCCCTTGGTGCCGATGTGGACTACGGCGCGGGACACGGGTTCTATTGGGATTCCATTACACGTGCTCCGTTAGGGTTTCCTTTCGGGGTTCTGGAATGGGTTCTACGAGGCTTCGGGGTTTACGGTTTGCCTTCGAGACGTTCTCACACAGATCTGTTGAGAGTTGGGGGTTGGGAGCAGAGTTCGAGGGCATCGAGGATTTCAGGATATTTAAAGGAATGAGGGTCTGCGGAGCTTAAGGCTTAAGGGGTTGTTGTTATCGACGCCATGTGCCCGAGCTTTCGGAGTGGAGGGGTGCTGTCACTTGGGTGTTTGCTCGGGCTCGTAGTGTTGCTGCACCACTTATCAAAGACACAGCGCAGTCTTGAGAAGCAGTGCGTGCAGACACTTCCCCTGGGCTAATGCATGTATTCTCAGGGCTGGCTTCATGTCCTCTAGTTTAGGGATATGCAGTATGATATTCACTTGTTCCATTCGGCCCGCGAAGATTCCACCCTGCAGAACTAAGCCCAAATCAGAAGCTTGCATAACACACATCTTGGAAGCTGCTGCTTGTTTGCAGGGGAGTTCTTGGCGGCTCCCAGCGTGAGGCCTGAGACGTTGAATGAAGAGTCTGATCGAGATGCAGGGATTCTTTCGAATTAGGGACCCAGCTTTTGGGCACTCAGGGTCCACAGAGCAAAGGCTTCAAAACTATCAGTTCCCTTGTGTTGAAATCTCTCTAACTCGGGGGTTCTGCTTCCAACTTTCGAAGGCTGCGCCGCACATCACCCTACGGGTTGCTTGAACCCCGAAGCCGGTACCCATCCCTGAGCGTCAATATATAATAGAAAATATTACATTCTCTATCATGAATTAATAGAAATACTATATTTTCTTTTGTGAATTAATATATCATATGTTCCAAACCGGCAACCGCCAAACCTAAAACCACTCTCCAAGCTTCCCGACCGATTGAACCCTCAAGTCAAATGGGTCCCTTTTGCTCAAGCACCTGAAATTATGAAAGGGATATTGGTTTGAAGGGTTTGGGATTTTGGGGTCTTGGGTTTGACTCAAAAGCTCAACGACTCGGGTCTAGAATTGCGGCCTTTCTCGCCCTCTTCTGGGGCAGAGAGTTGATGTCGAACCCTCGCTACCCGGAATCAAGTTGACCCTATACCATCTCATTGATTACTGTAGTTCTGGGCCAATCTCGCGAAAGAAACATAGAACAGGTGGTTTCACCTGGGCATTGCCCACATGGTGACCGTTGCGCGTGCGTCTGCGCAGGCGGTTGCAAGCTCCGAGGTGTTGTTCTGGGTTTGGGAAAGCTTGCTTCGCCATGCCACAAGATAGTTAACAGTTAACTCGCCTGTTCGTCAGTTGAAGCACCAGGGAGCAGGAACAAGGCCACAGCATTGTTCTGTCTGGTTACCTGCAGCCCACACGAAGCCTTGTTAAAACATTAGCCGCGCAATTACGGTGCGAGTTCTCTAGGTGTCATCAGCAAGTGCACCTTGATCTCGGCGATTCCTCGACATTAAAACAAGATGCTAAAGCTGAGCTGTCCTGCAGATGAGTTCAACCATTGTTATAGCTATTATCGGTACGAGTCCGATCGCCAATCTGTTCAATGACGCTACAACTTTATTCGTCCTGCCTGCTTGTTGTGAACTTAGTTCGACGATACAGATACACGCACACCCACACACCAAGCAAACAAGGAAATCAAGAACGCACAGACTAGAGGAGAAAGAAGCACGCAGACACGCCCACACACTTGACTGTCAGGCAGAGCTCAAGCTCTCAGGTTTGGCAGCGCTCTTCGACAGCCTGGGTGCTCAAGAGTTTTGATAGATCGAGTTCAAGTTCCATAAAGCAGCTGAAGACTTCGGCAGCAAATATGGTTCCGGCATTAGAGATCTTACAGTGGTCTAGGCCTTAAGCTGTTCATGGTTTGGCATGTACATTCACACAAAAAGCACAGTGTAATATACAGATACATGCATAACTACATACATACATACATACATACATACATACATACATACATACATACATACATGCATGCATGCATGCATACATGCATCCATACATACTCTCATACTTTCATACGCTACGCACATAGCTACGTACGAACGTACGTGCGTACACGCATATACATGCCTACATTCATACATGCTTTCGAGCGTGCATACCTACATAAGCAAACAAATGCATACGCGCATACATAATACATGCCTACATACGTACATATACATACATACATACATACGTACGTACATGAATACATGCACGCATATATCTACACCTACGTCCACAGCTACATACATATATATATATATATGTACGTATTTGTATATGGATATCTATATATTTGCATACACACTGTACATCTTATACGTACACATCTACAACTAATATACATCTACGTACACATTGTACATATCATGTACAAATCAGCTCTAGGCAGATTTCGCCGTGTCACTTTAGTCTTTTGTGTAGGGTCAGAGGAGCTTCAAAAGCTTCTATGCGGATTCTGCTGTTTAGGGTTACGAGCGGGTTACAAGGTTCAGGCTATAAGGTGTAGGGAGTAGGATCGCACCCCGAGCCACGTTCTGAAATCCCAAAACAAGGCCAAGAACCTAGGCACCCTAAACCGAAAGTTTTGTGCCCTGAAACCCTGAAGCCCCAAACTCCAAAGCCCGAAACCTCGACAGCTGCTCGTTGTGCCGACCACCTGATGGTTTAACATGTTTTTTCACGTTTATCGGTAAAGGTCTGAGGACTATTTTCCAACAAACTACGACCGATCAGTATTCAAACTACAAAACCCGAAGCTCATCTGCCTGACGAAACGTCGCAGGTAGCCGAACTCCAAAGTCTTGAGGGTCGGGCAAAAAGATAGAAATTTACACCCCATGGTTGAGACTTTAGGAGTTTGGGACCGGGCGTTCCGCCATGCTGGTGAATTATGCATGCCACGCTTGTGGGCGTGCGCCGGGTTTGGCCAAACTGAGTGATCACCCCCTAACGGGCAGTTTCAAGAGACTGTCACCAGGGTTTTCACCAGGTCCGAACGGCACCGTCACCCACGCCCTCGCTTCAGAGGTGCAATGCAGCCCACCCGGTCTCCATACTCAACCGAAAAATCTGAACGGTTGACTTCGGCACTTAAAGAAGCGGACGTGGTTCGGCGTTTCGGGTCAGGGGTCATTTAGGGCCGGATCTGCCGGGCAAAGTGAGTTCCCCCCTCTGCATCAGAAAGTTATACTCGCGAAGTTTCTTATTTCCCTTAGCTTGGTGCATCTACCAGCATGCACATGCAAAAGTGACCAGAACTATCCCTTCCGGCAGGTACCCCGGTTTCCTTACATTTTCTAATGAGTAGTGACTGTACCCGTTTCCGACGTTTGGACTCCCCACCGTGGAGTGTGAGCGACAGAGGGAGGAGAGAGCCAAAGAACGCTGGCTCCCCCAACCTTGAACTTTGAATTCAATTCTCTAGCAGTGATATATGATCAATAAAAGATTCGAAATCAATCTCTGCAGGCCAAGCCAAGCGCTGCAAACCAGATGTCACCTTAATGCAAGTTTGAATTTTTAAACCACTCGGAATAAGGTGAGAATGCAAGGTGTCGGAGAAGTGTCATTCTTGCTGTAGCCTGTTGATGAGGAAACTGCTATGGCAGCGGTTTCGGATGGTAGTTACGACAGACGAAGGCGAATAGGCAGAATACGATGATGCTGATGATGTTCCTGACGACGAATATGAAGGCACATTTGCTTGTAGCATCAGCTCGGTTTCCGGTTTGGTTGAGTTGGCTACCCACGTGCCGCACGTTGCGTTTCCAGGCGCTGGGGCGACTGCTGCCATCCTTGCTTTGCACTCAGCTGTGGGAATATGTACTTGGGCCTCAGGCGTTCAGGCTTGAGGTCATGGTGCATTTTATGGCTTCGGGTTTGGGACTTGAGAGTTCAGGGTGTATGGTGTCCGTTTTTTTTAAGGGCTTGTGTGTTGGGAGATTCGGGTTCAGGGTCTGATGTAGGGGCCTAAGCAATTACCAATACTAGTTTGAGGAGTTCCTCACTATAAGTAGAGTATAAAGGGCCCCAAACCTCTGTTCGAATTATTAAGGCCCCTACATTAGGATGATGAGCAAAATAGGGGTTATGCTAGGGTTTGGGCGAGTGTGCTACGGGCCCTTTTGAACCTTGCTTAAGAGTGGCTTGGGAGTGTTCTAACGGGGATAACGTCTCGGCATCACCTCTATGACCTCTCGAGCTCCTGCTATGACATTGGTGAAAGTTGTGTTCCTTATCGTTTTAAACATTGCAACAGTGCGAGTTCTATATAGGCTTTTTGTTTCTTTTACAGTTTTATTTGAAGAGGTTGCCTGCTGTCTGAGTCGTAAAACGAGATCGGATCCTTGTATCCTCCTGGCATTGCCTTAGAATTTACCCGGAGCCCTAAACCCTGTAATCTTTTATGGGTAGGGTTGAGGGCCCCATGACTTTCCCACGGGAGGGTTAAGATTAGAACGAAAAACCCTTGCAAAAGCCACGGCAGGATTGAGTAGATGAAGGATTTTCGGGTTTAGGGTTTAGGGGTCTGTGCAGAAAGGCTTTTGGGTGTAGTCTTCGGCCTTGAACTTTCTTTGAGGGAGACGGCTAAGGTGACGGACTACTTGGGTCAACTGCTGTCCCCCAGCCCAGTTACAAAAACAAGCTCGACCTCACTAATCCCCTTGTAGATGCCCTTTCTTTATAGCAAGCCTTTGTCGGAACCCTAAACCCTAAAGCCCCAAACTAAACCCCCCCCCCCAGCCCGGAGCTCTCCAGGTGTCCTACGAGAAGATCACGCGCTCGTCGGAGCACTTTGACAAAGAGGTGAAAGGACTGCTGAAGTTTTGGTTCGACGGGCTGAGACTCGGCTGCACCTTCGGGGCTTTAGAGGTTTAGGGTAGAGGGCTTTTTGGGTGGTTGGTTTGGGCCGGTTAGGGGTTCAAAAGTGCTGTGGGCTAAGGGATCTGCTCAGATGAAGCTTCAGGATTTCAAAAGTTTAAGAATTAGGGCTTTATTTGTTGGGGTGCATTTTCTTCCCGGGGGATTGTTCTTTGCATTGTTTGGTTCCTTGAGCAGGCCTAGTTGCCTTGGTGGTGCAGCTTCGTCTCTCCACCCTCTCCACAACTGGCGGGGGTGCACCAGCGCGCAGGTAAGGGGAGCAATCCCCTTGCCCCTAACTCTGGCGAAGGAAAAAAAGGGAGGGTCGGGGGCACCCGTGGGGCCCATGAGGAAGAAGAAGATTAAGAAACAGCGTGAGAACTCACAAATGCGAGAAGTAATTCAGAGAGGGAGGGGAGGCCGCGATGGTGGTTGTAGGGCCGGAGGTGGTGGTGGCCTCAGCTAGGTCCCAAAGGCCTTAGCCCTAAGACTTCCCTTTAACTTTAGTTTTTTTTTAAAAATGAGGGTTTGGGGTTTAGTTAGGGTTTAGGGTTCAGGGTTTCATTAGGGTTTAGAGTTTAACTTAGGGTTTAGGGTTTATAGGGCACTAGACCCAAGACTCAAAGCTTCAGTTCGAAAGGATCTTCCCCGAAGAGCACCAGCGAGCGCTAGAAGCTGCCCGGCTTGTCGACATGCATCGTCATCCTGAGGCCATGGCGTTTTTTAGGGTTTAGGGTTTAGGGTAGAGTCTTAGAGGGTAGTATAGAGATCTGGATCATTAGTAATGAGTCCAATGGGCATATTACACAATGCACCAATACCCATTCTATATAAGGCTTACGCGAAGCCCCTGTATTTTGGGGTTGGTGGGGGGGTTTATGGTGGTTCTTGTGGACCAAAGGGTTCGAGGTTATTGGCACTTTCAGGTGAAATGTCGGAAGCACGGTTTTGGGCACAGGGATACGACGTTTTGAATCGAAGCTACGTTGCAAGTCGATACAACATATGTAGGACCCCTTAGACCCTAAACCCCAAACCCATACACCCCTAAACCAACCCTAAACCCGGAAGCCTGATCAGTATGGATGAAGACCTAGTAAGGAACCCCCAAAAGAGTATCTTTTCTTTAATTTAGGCCCCTACCTTATCTGAACTTTAAAACCCTAAAGCCTACATCATGGAGCCTTTCAGACTGGAACTCGGCAAAGGGCTACAAAACTCCCAAGCATCGAGCTTATAGGGTTTTTAGAGTTTAGGGTTTGGCGGGGGGGGGGTCTTTGCTCCGTGACTTCCTGCTCAAGCAGTTGCCAAGTCTATGTTCCGATACCTCCTGATGCCTCATGGCTGGTGTGAGATACGTAGTTCAGAAGACTGTCGATGCTACCCTAAACCCTAAACCCCAGTGTTTCTGCCACACCTTCGGTTGCCTCCCTCGAATAGCGAAGCCGCCAGGCGCTGCTGTTGAGGAGTGTTCGCTGGTAGGGTTTAGGGTTTACCTGTAGCCGAAAAAACCTACCTTTTTTAGGGTTCCTTATTATGGTTTCTATATATATATATATATATATACATATATATATATATATAAGTCCTTAAAAAGGTCCGTTTTTTGGGGCCACAGGTAGGGTTTAGGGTGATTGGAGAGAGCTCCGAGTTCAAACAAAAGGGTTTAGGGTAATCCAAGCCCAGGCTGAAAAAACGTGGTGTGAAGCCCTGATACCAGTAGAGCCCTGTTAACAACAGGGTTTAGGGTTTAGGGTTTAGGACCCGAGAAGATATGGTGAAATTTTAACTGAACAGTTTCAGGCGGCCCCGGAGGACCACGCCAACGCTTCTTCGGTTTTCGTTTTTGTGAGGAGAGTTGATGTATAGGGTGTTTATAGGTAAAGCTTGAGAGAGCTTACGAACCAGGGTCAATCGTTGGAGTTTGGAGTCCAGGGGTAGGGTTACGTAGCGGTTGCTGTGGATTAAGGCTTGGGGTTCGAGCTTAGCAATTGGGGCTTGCGGTTGCCTTTAGCTTTAGGGTTTAGTACATGATGCGCGACTTATTGTGAATTCCTTAGCATTGGGCGTCAGGTTTTTTAGGATGAAAGGCCCGGGGTCTGGGCTTCAGGCTTGTGCCTTAACTAGTAATGTAGGGGCCTATACTATTTTGGGGGTTCCTTATTATAGAATGCTATAAAGGAGCCCAAAACCCAACCTCGCTGAGACGTTTATAATAGAGCACCGCGCTCGGGTAGTAAACCCCAAAAAAAAGCCCTGGCTTAGGGATAGCAGGGGTATTAGTATTAGGGATATTGGTTTTGGGGATTAGGGGACAGCGTCATAAGCCTCCCCCTCCCTCTTTTCCGGCTCATAGTTCGGATCCTTATCATCGTGCTTTTCAAGGTCCTTGTCCCAACCTGTATTCGGCTCCCTATTGTAATCTGTTGAAGCGGTGTGGTTGTTGCGGTTCAGGCGAAGGGTTTAAAGTCCGGCGTCCACATCTAACGTAAGCCAAGGACGCCGAATGCATGAACCAGGCGCGGAAGGCCGTGTTCGCGATGCCCATCCAGTTGCTTGCTCGGTTCCTCGCCAGTTTTAGGGGTTTAGGGGTTTGGCTTTCGGGTTTTGGGTTCCGTGGTTTTGCGCCTTAGGGGTTTGGATTTGGAATTTGGAGTTGCCTTTTGGGCTTTAACTTTAGCCGTAAACCCTGTTTGGTTTACGGTTTGGGTTTTGAGTTTAACGGTTTGAGGTTTTGGTTTTGTGTTGCTGATGCTGTCGCGGGTGACAGATGAAGAGCTGATGTGGCGGCTGTCTCGCATAGTATTAGAGCCGAATAGGTACCAATACTATTCCCGCAGGGTTCCGTATTGGCATCATACTGTCATAGAAGTTATATAACCCTGCTTTACGTACTGAGGCCCTTGCAGTAAACTCAATCTGGGTAGTTGTCAAAAATATGGTCCCTTTTGGGGTACCCTAAATAATAGGTGCCGTATTATAATAAGGACCCAAAAAGGGACCATAATTTTGACAACCACCCATCTGGAACTGAGGTACCGAGCCTTCCAGCGGAGATTGGGGTACTTGACTTGACAGCTCCAGACTGGGCGAAGAAAACTTGGTGTTCTTCTGGTTGGCTCTTAGGACTTTAATTTTTTGGGTTTCTATATAACTATAAT